>SKCR01005905.1:0-132093 GCA_019454045.1 Zanthoxylum bungeanum | reverse complement strand
AGCTGACTGATGAGATCTCAGAGATGGAACTATCAGCGGTGGTAACCGAAGCCAACATAGTTGGGAATCCGAGAGAATGGGGGTAGACACTTGGGCTACTCGTCATATCTGTGCAGATAGCAAGATGTTTTCCTTGTATCAGAAAGTCGATGACGGTGATCATCTGACAATGGGAAACTCGTCTACCTCTCAGGTGGTTGGACAAGGCACAATGGTTCTGAAGATGACATCCGAAAAGGAGCTAACATTGAAGAATGTATTGCATGTTCCAGATATTCGGAAGAACTTGGTCTCGGGCTCTCTCCTTAGTAAGGCTGGTTTTAAGCTTGTGTTTGTTTCTGATAAGTTTGTAATGACTAAGAATGATATGTATGTAGGGAAATGATACCTAACTGATGGCATTTTCAAGCTAAATGTAATGACTGTCAATCGTGCTATAAATAAAGTTAGTACTTCTGCTTATATTATTGAGTCACAAAATGTATGGCATGAGAGGTTAGGACATGTTAATTATGATACCATGCGTAAATTAATTAACATGGACCTTATAACTAAATTTGCAATTGATAGCCAACATAAGTATGAGACATGTGTTGAAGCAAAAATGCATAGAACATCATTTCATTATATAGAACGCAGTTCTGAACCTTTATAACTTGTACTCACTGACGTGTGTGACATGAATATTGTGCAAACAAGAGGCGGTAAAAAGTACTTTGTCACTTTTATCGATGATAGCACAAGATTCTGTTATGTGTATTTGCTGAGGAGCAAAACTGAAGCTATTGAGAGCTTCATACACTATAAGAACGAAGTTGAAAATCAACTTGGCAAGAAAATCAAAAGAATCAAGAGTGATAGAGGTGGTGAATATGTTTCACCATTCGGTGAATATTATTCTGTGCACAGAATTATTCACGAAACCACTGCTCCTTATTCTCCTCAAAAAAACGGGATTGCTGAGCGCAAAACCCGAACGTTGAAGGAAATGATGAACGCCATGTTGACAAGTTCTAGTTTACCCCCAGAACTTGTGGGGGGAAGCATTGCTTTCGCCGCAAACTACGTTCTCAACAAGCTTCCTCACAGAAGATTGGACAAAACACCATATGAGTTGTGGAAGGGTCACATACCTTCCTACAAATACCTTAAGGCGTGGGGGTTGTCTTGCCAAAGTAATGGTTCCTAAACCTAAGAGGTTAGAGTATGACCCCAAAACTGTTGATTGCATTTTCATTGGATATGCTCGCAACAGTAGTGGTATCGATTCTTGGTACCAAGTCTGAGATTCCTGACATCAATCCGAATATGATAATTGAGTCAAGGAATGCGATATTTTTTGAAGAGACGTTTCCTTATAAGAAAGACAAAGAACCGAGTCTCTCAAAAGAACAATTGATACTGTCAAGGACGGTGATCAGGTTGACCAAGAATCAGATCAACGAGCGAACATTGAGACAATCGAACCTAGACGTAGCAAAAGAGCTAGAACGTCTAAGTCATTTGGTCCCGATTTTCTAACATACTTGTTAGAAAATGAGCCTCAAAGCTATAAAGAAGCTATGTCTTCTCCTGAGGCCCTTTTGTGGAAAGAGGCTATTAACAGTGAGATTGATTCAATCCTACAGAACCATACTTGGGAATTGGTTGATTTCCTCCAGGTTGTAAGCCACTGGGCTACAAATGGATATTCAAAAGGAAGATGAAAAACGGATGGATCAATAGATAAGTACAAGACAAGATGATGAGTGGTAACTTATTCACTATTTCCCACTCATTTAACCTAATATTTTGTATAGTTTCTTAAATTTTGTGAATATTTTGATGTGTTTTGTGTTATTTTGTAGATAAATAAATTTTCAGGACATTCTGGAGGTGATTTGGGGCCAAAACAGTGAAAATTGGAAAAAAGGGCAAAATAGTAATTTGGCCGCGTCGCGACGAGCAAGCCTTTGGCGTCGTGACGCCTAATGTGCGCCGAGTCCTTGCTAACGTGCGCCGGGTCTACGTGTCAGAATCTGAAAAGTTGACTTTGCTAACATACGTCGTGCCACGTGTCAACATCACAGCCGATCTGCTAAAATGCGCTTGCCACGTGTCATCATCTTAAGATGCCGACAATCCCCATCTACGCTAAAATGCACCCTGCCACGTGTCAAAATCTCAGTGGATTACGCTAACGTGCGCATGGACACGTGTCGCCATCACATGTTGCCGACATCAATAATTCAACTGCCGACATAAGAGTGACACGTGTCACGATCTCACGAAGCCAAGCCAATACGTGTCGAAGATCTACGGGCGTCGCGATGCCAAAGGCTTTGGCGTCGCGACGCTGGGACCTTACCGAGGCCTATAAATCCAGCTCGATGTCAGAATTCAAATCATGCCTTCCTTGAGTTTTGTAAGGACTTTAAGGATTACATCTTGTGTGTTTAAGTTTTTATAATTTAAATTAAGCATTTTTACTTTTAGTATTTTTAATTATGCACTTTTACTTTTTGTAATAAAATTTTATTTTATTTTATTTTTCTTCTTTTATGTTCAGTAGCTAATTTACTGATGGGGTAAAGGTGAAGCTTTTTACTTTTATAATTTAGATTAACCTCCCTTAATTATAATATATAAATTATTTAAACCTGACTTAATAAGGATACCGCTATATTGGTCGGTTGGTAATTATTTTTAAACTGGTTTTAACATGACTTAATCAGGATACCGCCTGGTGGTGGTGTCGGTTGGTAATTAATTATTAATTTGATTTAATCAGGATACCGCCTATATGGCTAGTTGGTAAATATCACACATATTATATATTATAATAAGGGAGATTTCTAAATTATAAATAGTAAAGGTAAATTAATCCCACTTTAATTATAATATGGAAATTTTAATTTTAATAATATGAATTAAAAGTTGATTCCGCCTTAATGGCTGGTTTTAATTATGTAACATAATGTGACACGCCCCTATATGGCTGGTCTTTAGGTGACAGATAATTTCCGCCTATATGGCTGGTTTATGGATAAATAATAACACCACATTTATGGCTGGTTCAACTTAATTGGATAATACTGGCAATTTCTATATTATAATAATTTGAGATTTCTAAAAGTGGATCCTCTAACCCCCAGCATTTTATTTTATTCTAGGGAAGTGATGAAACACAATATTCACACTTAATAATTGATTTTCTTTTTATGGGTAATTTCTTTAGTTTGTTTATTGAGTCTTAAGCTTAATGCTTCTTGTTGTCTGATCACCAATAAGATTGATGTGGTAAACTTAAAATGAACTAGACATAGGGATTTTAGGTTTCAGCCTTAGATTCAATAGTCCACGATCTTCCTTGAGGATAGATAACCTTTAATAGATTTCCTTACAGGATAGACATATACCTGTCGGGCGGGGGTAGCCACAATTGGAACTTAATCTTAATGAATCCAGGTAATTTGGTTGACATAGACAATATGGTTCAATTGGGTTATACTGGGTATTTGCGTCTGATCATCGACAGAGGCTTTGCATAATTTCTTGTTCCAGGTTAGCAAACTAATTTATTACACATATATAAGAGAATCAATTCATCTTAATAATATTGTGTGGAGTCACGACCCTAGATCTTTGAGTCTTTTCTTTTATTTTCCTTAGTATTTCTTTTGAGTCTGTTTTTTTTAATTAGCAAATTCACATTCAACCAACCAAAAATAATCAATTCCCTTCTCCATATAATTAGATACCTATAAATAAATAGTATCAATAATTAATAACAACAGTAGGAATTAAGTCCTCGTGAGATCGATATTTTTATACTACTTGAACGATACGTGCGCTTGCGTTATACGTGTGTGTTTACGCCGGTCACAAGACTTGTCATAAAAGGTTATAGACAAAAGGAATGCCTTGATTACTTTGACACCTATTCACCAGTGACTCGTATCACATCGATAAGAATGCTCATAGCCATAGCAGCTATATTTGGTCTTGAAATACATCAAATGGATGTAAAGACGTCATTCTTGAATGGTGAATTGGATGAAGAGATTTACATGGAACAACCAGAAGGGTTTAGTTTTCCTGGACAAGAACAGAAGGTGTGCAAACTTGTAAAATCCTTGTACGGATTAAAACAAGCACATAAACAATGGCATGAGAAATTTGACAAAGAGATGTAGTCAAGTGGGTTCAAAACCAATGAGTGTGGTAAGTGTGTGTACACCAAATCAACTCAAAAAAAGATATGTCATTGTGTGTCTCTATGTAGACGATATGCTGATAATTGGTAGTAATCATAAAATGATTCAGTCTACCAAAAACGTCGTGTTATCCAGCAGATTTGATATGAAAGATTTGAGAGTAGCTGATGTGATCCTAGGAATTAAGATTTCTATGACATCAGACGGATATATATTATCTCAGACTCATTATATTGAGAAGATACTTGATAAATATATCAAAGGGGATCTAAATGTGGCTAAAACCCCTGTGGACCTAACTCTTCATCTATCAAAGAATACTGGCTCAAGCGTATCGCATTTAGAGTATTCGAGAATCATCAGAAGTCTGATGTATCTCACGGATTACACACGACCCGATATCGCTCAAACTGTGAACAAGCTTAGCAGATATACGAGCAATCCAGGACATAACCACTGGAAAGCCATAGTAAGAGTTTTGAGGTATCTGAGAGAAACTAAAAATATGGGCTACACTATGAGAGATATCCTGCTGTTCTAGAGGGATACATCGATGCTAACTGGATATCTGATACAGTGGATTCCAAATCTACGAGTGGATTTGTTTTCACACTTGGTAGTGCAGCCGTGTCATGGAAATCCTCGAGGCAAACGTGTATTGCCCGGTCTACTATGGAATCAGAGTTCATAGCGTTAGATAAAACAGCGGAAGAAGCAGAATGCTTAGAAACTTCCTGGAGGATATTCCTAATTGCCCAAACCGGTGCCAGCGATTAGCATACATTGTGATAGCCAATCAGCTATTGGGAGAGCCCAAAATACAATATATAATGGTAAGTCTGGGACACATACGTCGGAGACATAATACCATACGTCAACTGCTCTCAAGTGGCATAATAACGATCGATTATGTTAAGTCGAAGGAAAACCTAGCGGATCCACTAACTAAAGGTTTACCTCGAGAGCAAGTTGAGAAGTCATCGAGGGGAATGAGCTTGAAGCCTATAAATTAAGAATTGTCATTGTGGAAACCCAACCTAACTGACTGGAGATCCCAAGATCTATGTTCAAAAGGGACAACTGAAACTTTGTGCAATTCAAAACAAGCACTGATGAGTTTTGTACTCATTCCCATTCTGATAATGACGCTGAGTGCTGTCTGTCATGGTTAGGATAAGTTAAGGCTTTTAATGATCACTATATTAGGAGATGAGTCATAATGGGGGTAAAGACAGATTACATCTTCATAGTAGATCACCTATTTCAAGTAAGAAGTGAGGTCGCTTCCATGGGAACTTTTAAAGACGGGTTACCCTAAAGTACTTGACCGTTGTTCAGGGCCGAAATGAACACAACCGTAGAATGGGAAATGGTCGAAGTAAAGCTGTGTGTTGGTAATTGTCTTGGTTTACACTAACGGCAGAACAGTTCAAGACTATGGGTCACTGGTTTGCCAAGTAAATCCGATGGTCATTCACTAGGAAAGGTTCAAGGCGAAAGCTACCTATTTCGATGCAGCTTTAGTTCACGGAAACTCTCTCAAGTGTCTTCATGAATATTGAAAATTTGGGGGGATTATTGAAAATTCTTCAAATATTCAAATATATTGTTTTGGATGGAGGAGGGACATGTCCCTTGGATGGTACCCCTTAAGGACATGTCCTCCATTTGTGTGTAATATGGTCTTATGCTCCAAGGGATGCATAGGAGGGGTTGCAAACCTTTGGAGGGTTGCACTCTAACCCAAAGGGTGCCCTTGAGGCACCCTTCCATGCTTATAAAAGGAAGCCATCATGTTCCTTTAAAGACATACAAATAAAATTCGAATTTCATCCAATAAGTGAGAGTCTTAAATTGCTTTCTTGAGTTTGAGAGAGTGCCACCATATTCCCAGTTCGAGATCTTGTTAAGGCGTGCCCTTTGAACAAGAGGAATCCAGGTTATCCTGGGAGAACATTAGCCACAAAGCTGTAGAGCACCGAGACTGAGCTGATTAGTTCTTAAGGATAGAGAATATTCTCGATCCGGACCACTGCATTCGTCGTGTTCACCAGGTTTTTCATATTCTCTAAGTTTTAGGGTTTTTAGGGTTCATGCATGTAAAGTAGATCTACAATTATTTTCTGGATACGTTTTGTTTTTAGCATGTTTGTTTTCTGTTTAATAACACTATATGTGCTACATAAAAAGGACATGACATGATTATGATATAAATATGTCATGAATATTAAAGCGAGACGAGACGGGGTTAGGCGAGCATAGGAATAGGATAATTTTGATTTAACGAGAAGGAACGAGATTTAATAAGATATAAGACGAGATTTAAATGATTTTTTGTCCCAAAAAACATAACAGGATGGACGGAAACAAATTAAATTGTCCCCAAAAAAATGTCATATGAAGTCTTTGACGAGTTTGTCATGTTTGAAATCTTCAACGATTATAATTTGGACTATTTTAATGATATCCGTGATTAAATTAAATTGAAATAGCAGTTCTCACAAAAAAAAAACACTAAAATGCCAACAAATATTTACTACAATATAAAAATATATTTTTGTCTTAGTGATTTTATATAATTTATTTATAAATCATATACCAATTCTTTTATCACATATATATTAACTAGTGTGTGCCCGTGCCTACGCACAGTGTTACAGAATTTACAGAGATATTGAGATTCTGTTATTAATTTATTTATAATAAAATGATTTTATTTTTTAATTAAATGATTTTATTCCTTAATTATTTGGTAGTTTTTATTTTCCTTAATAAATGATTTTATTCTTTAATTTATTGGTAGTTTTCATTTCATTTTTATAGAGATTCTATAATGGAAAGATTCTTATCAGCCATTAGATTATAATGAAATGATTTGAGCCAGCAATTAAGCTACATAAAGATAGCATTTGGATACATTATTTCTCTTAATCCTAACCATCCGTTACATTTTCTCTTTCCCCCACACCATTGGCTTTATAATATAGATAGTAATATACGGTTAAAAATTAGTTATGTATAAATTCTTATTTATTAATATCCAACACAATTGGTAATACAAAATCCAATAAGCATCTAAGCGGGCCTAGCACATTAAGCCCGGGCGGGCCGGCCCGGCTTTAAAAATACTATATATATTTATCTAATAAATTATATATATGTACATATATATTATAAATATCTATATAATAAATTAAAATATATTTAAATTTTTTATTAATAAAAAATCGGGCCTAGCACATAAAGTCAGGGTCCGAGTTGGCCGGCCCGACCCGGCCTGGAAGACGCTCGGGCCATGCTTTTCCCGGGCCCGGGTCAAAAAATAATTGCCCGACCCGATCTGATCCATTGCCACCCTTATTTGACGGTGGATTTTCCAATAATTTAAAAAAAAAAAGTGTGAATTTCTTTTTTTTTTTTTTTTTTTTCTAAAAACTTTGAGATCGATGGTGAGTGATACATCGCTTCATGTTAAATATGTCAGTATGACATAGTGGAATAATTGATAATTGGAGAAGACTTTGACAAAAAAATGAAAGAAGACTAAAAAGGCCAATTAGATTAAAGTCAAGCTAAGGCTGTGTGTTTGTTGGGGGTTTGGAGGGTAGGGGAGGGGAGGGGAGGGATTATTTTAAATTTTGTTTGTTTGGTTCAATTTTTTGAGATTAAAGTCAAGCTAAGGCTGTGTTTGGTTGGGGTTTTGGAGGGGAGGGGAGGGATTATTTAAATTTTGTTTTTGTTGGTTCAATTTTTTGAAGGAGATGGGAGGGGAGAGGAGGGGAGCAAAATCCCTCCTAAGTCAATTTAGCTCTCCTCCAAAAGTGGGGGTTTTGGAGAGAGAGGGGAGAGAAAGTGATGAATTAAAATTTTAAATGTAATTACTAAATTATCCCTACTTATATTGTTTACTTTTATTTATAACATGCTATAAGGATAAAATAGTAAATTAGTTTTAAAATCTCTTCCAAATTAAACATATATTTAATTAATTAAACCCTCATCTCCCCTCCCCTCCTCTCCTTTGAACCAAACATATATTTAATTAAATACCTCCCCTCCCCTCCCCTCCCTTCGTTGAACCAAACAGACCCTATTTGCTTGCTGAAATAAATGTTTCAATGGAGGTTGAAGCAAATGGCAGAAGAATAATAATAGATTTGCAGTTTCACAAAAAAATGTTAAGATGGGAGTTCATAATAATTATGGTATTGTTTTGTTGGGATCATTTTGTTACTCTGGACAATCAAAGCATCAGCGCTTTTATGTCCAAATCAGTGCGGGGATGTAGGGATTGAGTATCCTTTCGGAATCGGAGATGGGTGCTATTTTGATAAGAGTTTTGAAGTAGTCTGTGATAATACTTCTTCAGGTTCTCCAAAAGCTCTTATCAAAAGCATCAACCTGGAAATATCTCCGCAGATATCTTACAGCAGCGGCCTTCCTTATATCGCAGTTAATGTTTCTGTAATTTCTTTGAATGGCAGTAATAACATTGCTAATGCTAAAGGCGTTAACATGACAGGCACCCCATTTTCGTTCTCACAAAACGACAATAGGTTCACTGCCATGGGTTGTGACAACTATGCACAGAAGAATGATTCAACTGTCCCTTCTGCTGGTGGGTGCCTGTCTATGTGCACATGTGATCCTACACAGAATGGTACTGATTGCTGCGACTTGTCATGTACCATTCCTATCCTAATTCCCCACACTTATGTTCAGGTAAAGATTCTTTTAATTAAAAATTTCTTTCCATGGTTTAATTAATTTGATGTTTTCTGTTTTGGCTTTAATTATGCAGGTTCCTTGATCTGCAATACCACAAGCGGACACAATTGCTCCCAATTATGTCCCCCTGGTTATTTCCTCTCCAGTTCTGGCTCTGACCCAGAACGGAGATGCTCCACAATAAATACATTAATATTTGGCAAAAAATCTCGTAACAGATTTATTGTTATAGGTACTTCTATCCCTTCCATCCACTTATTTTTTAAAGCATAAAAACTTAAAGCGTCCGGTGAATAACAACTCTTATTTTACTTGACTGTTAGTGATTCTATTTCCCAGCATACCAATCCCAAACATATCTTAAATAAATTAATTATCTTGACAATATATTGTTAGGGTTGGTGCTCCGAGTGCCAATCCGGATCGTATTTATGTCTGATTCATAAATACGAGCAGTTCGATTTTCCATAATATTACTAATTTTAATGGTAGCACCCTTGTCTTTTATACACTTATTCGATCTAATTACGATTAGATATCTGATTATGATTAGATCGAAACTGAATCTGGTTCAGTGATACGTGTATACTAGACAAAGACCCTAGGATTTACAGTGTAGTGCGCAGTTACAACGCAATTTGTAATTGACATTGGGAAGCGCGCTATTAGTTGTATATCCTTAAATAAAGTTCATGGTCAAGATTTGCTAACACGGGTCGGTTAGTAAAATCCGCTGAGACCAGTACATGTCGTATATCGTGACTTGGTCCGATGGTTTATCCCAGTGAACCATGAGTCTCGGGAGACTTGTATAGACATGTAGGTGTTTATTTGATAAGACACTGAACGACTCGCTGAAGGTTTCCTAATAGATGGTACACCAACGTCAATAGGAACCTTCTCGAGTTACCTTCTCGAGTTGAGCGAGCATAGTGGTCATTCGACTTGAGATACCACAATGGGATATATGAGTTATCCTCCACACTTTGATGGCAGTCACGTCAACGATCTATTCATGATCAGACCTCCGCCTGTTCGTTGGGTGTGGACTGATGCTCATGATATCCAGTGCATATCAAGATAGGATCCGTCAGTCCTGTGTACAGGGCATAGGCATCCTCACGTGTTTACGATCTAGTAAATCCATGGCCGTGGTATAACATCGGAAACCAGTTCCGAGTGTTATTTCGTGATCGTAAATTGAAAGTCGACTGTATTATACCGAACGGATTTGATGTTCTCATTTATATCCCAGGTATAATACGGATGGCCTGTGACGGAGGGATTATACGTATGCTATGACCTCGAATTGTATAGTTTAGCGAGATTATCTGTGGTCGTCATAATCCATGAGTGGGTGGATTATGGACACAAAATTAGATTTCGTGACGGATATACCTAAACTTATAGAGTCCCACAATATAAGTGTACTCGTTGAGCACTTGGGCAACTCGATATGAATAATACGGATTATTCATAATACTTCACCGGGTTAAATGAGTTAATTCGGATCGTTTAATCGTTAAACAACAACACATGCAATTAGGGGATTTTGTCCGCTAATAATTATTGTGTATTTGTATTTGATACATAATTCGATTATATACACATTAATTATTCATCAAATGAGATTTTGACACATGCCATAATATATATATATGTATTTGTTATTTATTGTAAATAAAATACATATATAATAATTATTACATTAATTAATTATTTTGATATTTAAATTGTTAAATTTTTAATAATTAATTAATAAAATGTTTCATAAATGCTATGATACATGTTCAATTATTATTGGATTTTGTGTGGCATGTTTTGGATAAACTTTATATGTGTCAAAATGTAATTTGATAATATAAAGTTGAATGCATTAATTTGATTTTTTTAAAAAAAGGACAAAAATGCCCCTTGTCTTCCAACTTCGTTTTTTATATATAAAAAAAAGGGGATTTGATTTTCTCTCTGTTGTTGATTTCTCTCCACTGCCGAAACAAGAAGAACAAAAACCCACAAATTTTGTTTGATCAAAACATGAAAGAAAAGGAAGAAAAATCAAGAAAAATTTGGAGGATTTTGGGAATTAAAGGTAATTCAATATTCCTTTGAGCTTGAAATTTGATTTCTTATTTTCTTGATGAACTAGTATGATTCTAGGGTTTCTTTTTCTTTAGAATTTGGGGCTTTTTGTTTGGTGGTTGGAATTGGAAGAATATGCATGTGTGAAGTAATAAATTGGATGAAATTGATGAATTTTGTATCCAATTTTGTTCAAATTGTCTTGGACAATAAGTTGCCATTCTAGAGTGTAAAATCCACTCATTTTATGCCTAGAATTGTTCTAGAGTGATTCATATGTGTGGTGACTTGATTAATTTGATTAATTATGGATATTTGGATTAAAAGCATGAAAAATGGCAAATTCAGTTTCTGCTACAGGTCTGAGTTTGATTCTGATTTTTGTGATGAAATTGATGTGTTTAAAATGTAATGGATGTAATTTGGGAGTCGGCACAATTTCCGGAAAGTGTTTCGGAGTTGAAATAAGCAAAAACGGTGTTACCGGGTGGATTTTGAGCCAACCGGGTGACGGCTGTGAAAACAGTGATTCCGTCACTGTTCTGGCAGCCCGTGTACTGCCCCGACACTATTGGAGCTGACCTGGGCAGATTCCATAAGTGTCGGGTAGTCGGTTCGGTCAAAAACGCGTTTTAGGCAATTTTGCGGAAAAACAGTTTTCGTAAAAGTTTGACGAGTTTTCAACTATATTTATATTAATATATGATATTAAATAAATTGGTTTAGGTAATATATGAATAAATTATTCATATTAGATATTGAATAATTTATTCGGTATTTTGAAAAGTTTTAAAATACGATATCGTCCGGACCAGCGCTTCCGCTGCGCCCCGACCCCAAAACCCCAACATATATAAACATTATGATCCTTAAGAGGTGCAGGTTGCACTGCTGGCGGGCTCGGAATGTTGTTTCTACTCACTGGAGCATGGTGGCTATATAAGTTTGTCAAAAGAAGAAGGGAAATCAAACTCAAGCAAAAATTCTTCAAGAGAAATGGCGGTTTATTACTGCAACAAGAGTTGTCTTCCAATAAAGGTAATATTGAGAAAACAAAATTGTTCACCTCCGAAGAATTGGAAAAGGCCACTAATAATTTCAACATGAATCGAATCCTTGGCCAAGGCACTGTCTACAAAGGAATGTTGGTTGATGGAAAAATCGTGGCTGTTAAAAATCTAAAATAATAGATGAGAGAAAAGTTGAGGAATTCATCAATGAGGTGGTAATTTTATCTCAAATTAACCACAGAAATGTTGTCAAGTTGCTTGGCTGTTGCTTGGAGACCCAAGTTCCTCTTTTAGTATATGAGTTTATTCCCAATGGAACACTCTTTCAATACCTACATGACCAAAATGAAGAGTTTTCAATCACATGGGAGATGCGGTTACGCATGGCTGTAGATGTTTCAGGTGCTATTTACTATCTGCATTCGGCTGCTTCTATACCCTATTTATCATCGAGATATCAAGTCTACAAACATACTTTTGGATGATAAATATCGCGCCAAAGTTTCAGATTTTGGGGCGTCAAGATCGATGACAGTTGATCAAACACATATGACTACTCAAGTTCAAGGCACCTTCGGGTATTTAGATCCTGAGTACTTTAGATCAAGTCAATTTACTGAAAAAAGTGATGTTTATAGCTTTGGAGTAGTTCTTGCTGAGCTATTAACTGGAGAAAAACCTATTAGTTTGACCAACTCTGAAGAAGATAAAAGTTTAGCAGCATATTTTCTCTGTGCAATGAAAGAGGAACGGTTGTTTGAAATCCTTGATGTTCATGTTTTGAAGGAGGGTGATAGAGACGAGATTACAAAAGTTGCAAAACTCGCCAAAAGATGCTTGAATCTTAATGGGAAAAGGAGGCCTACAATGAGAGAAGTATCAATGGAATTAGCAGGAATTCGAGGATATAATGGAGCTTCAAATGTTTTTCATGAAAGTCTTGAGGAGAATGATTGTGAGGATGGTGACATAACTGAAATTTCTGAAACTGGTGCATCTTTAACTGAATCATTTTCTGATAGTGTCACTATTCCTATGGATGCTTATCCTCTAATGCCAACAAATAGTGAAGAAGTTCAGTGAAAATTCCTATGCATTTGAAATTTAATGTTTTATGTTGAAACATTTCATGTTTTATAATAATTCTACATGTTTGAATTTCATTTCATAAATAAAATTTGAGACTTCTAATATGTTTATATTCTTTAGAAATCACATTTTTCCTCAGATTTTAGAATCTTGTGACACATGGCTTTAATAAGCTATTAAAGAAGAAAAGAGGGTATATATGCTGGTGATCCTGTTTACTTCACGTGTGATTTTCTAAGTCCGGGGTAAGAATTAGAAAATTTTATGTACGAAAGATTTGTTCTTTATATGGAGTTCTCAAATTGTTGTTACTCCACTATCATCAATCTAAGCTTTGTTTATGCATATTTACAGTGTGGAAGTAGACAGTATTGCCTGAACCACGTTTTTTCATCAAGTTTATGAGTGATTCATGTGCTATCTTTGTTCAATTCTGTGTTGGATTATCACTAAATTGAATCAATATTGCATCATCCCTGGAGTTTTTTTTCATCATTAGGGCTAAATAAATTATGAGAACCTGAACTCAGATGATCCATAACCATATTGTCCATATCAAAGTTAAAACGTGTTTTCTTATTTTCTTGTTTTAGGGATTGAGAAGATTGTTGAAGTTATGAAGTAATGAAGAGAAAAAAAGAGTGTAAACATGGGATTCATCATGTGGTTTTCAAACAGTTTTTATTTTGTTTTATTTTATTAATAACTCGAGTTCAAATTCAGAAAAAGTAAGGGTTGAAAATAATCTTTCTGCTCCTATCTTATAACATATAAAATTTAATAAAAGTAGAAGGTAAAGATCATGAAGAAGAATGAGTTTTAGTAATTTGAATGAGTTGTTTGTAATTTGTAATTAACAAAGTTAACACTATGAATTTTCGCTAATAATATGTGGTAAACACGAAGTAATATATGAGAAATTATTATTTTTGGGATATTCAAAAACATTTCTATTAAATTTGAACATACACACTTTCTCTATCTAAAAACGAGCAAACACAATCTTTTTAGACAAAAACATCCTTTTGTTGTAACTTTTTTCAGTGATGGGTGCCTTAAGTTATTGAAAGGTATCTTAAACTTGTTGCATGGTGTTTCAAGCATATCTCAAGGTGTCTTAAATCCATCCCAAGGTGTATCAAGCTTGTCACAATGAGTTGCAAAAGCCCGTCTCAAGATGTTGTAAGGGTCCGTCTCAAATCTTGTACTTTTTTTGGGAAATCCCCCATGATATTTTATGAAATTAAGCAAAATCTGATAATGTTTTAAAATAAATGAAACCCCCTATATGAAATTTTACTATAAATATTTTAGTTATTAATATAAAACATGAATGTCGACTCGGTGTTGAACACCCTTCTTGAGTCAACCGACCTTTTTTTAGGCAAGGATTTTAAGCAAGAAAACGGATCTTAATGCATTCCAACGAGTCAGAGGTGAGAGATAAAGCTTGACTAGTAAGCAAGTAAACTACCTTGACTAATAATAATAAATATAGAAATTTTATATTTTCGCTTGTTCGTCAAGCTTTCGAGCAGCTCTTTTAACTGCCGCCTAATCTCCCAACATGTCTCAAGAACCGAGAGCCGTCCAGTCCCTGGACGGCCGGAGGGAGCTTGCTTATAGAAAGAAAAGAAGATAGGCCGGTCAAACAAAAAAAAACAAGGCGCAACGCTTTTTTCTCCTAGTCATTAAGATTAAGTAGTGCTATTCTGTCCTCCGGGGGACTCCACCAAGAGGTTCTTTCTCTCACGTAATTTCGCCCGCCCGTTCCACTTCCGTGCCGGAGGAAATGGGATTCGAACCCATGATACAATCTTCTTGTATGTCGATAGGGATGAAAACTAAGACATCACGTCGTGAATCGATCTCTTCTTATTTCATCCCGATTGTGATTTGAGATGATTTTTTTGTCTCGGATCTCGACTATTTTTTGAATCGGAATAAAAAATCGTCCCAAATTTTAAATCGAATGATTATAGATTTCAAATTCCAATCAAAATTTTGGTTTTCTTAAACTAAAATTTGAGATTTTTAAATATGCCGACATGTTTTGCTTAATTTTAAAAATGAGGAATTTTCAATCACATGGGGGATACGACTGCTCCTTGCTGTAGATGTTTCAGGTTTTGTAGCCTATCTTCATTCGGCTGCTTCCAATACCCTATTTATCATCGAAATATCAAGTCTACAGTAATACTTTTGGATGATAAACATCTCGCCAAAGTTTCAGATTTTGGGGCTTCAAGATCAATGACAGTTGATCAAACACACATGACCAATGTTTTTAAAATCGAACCGGTGATCGAAAAATTTAATAGATTATTAGTTCGATCGATTGAATTGTTTCGAAAAAAATCTGAAGAATTGGCTGAAGTTATAAATAATATTAATTAATTGAAAATTATAAAAAAAAAATATTTATAAAAAATATAAAAATTACACAATACATATAAAAAATTATAATCATTAAT
The DNA here is from genome assembly GCA_019454045.1 of Zanthoxylum bungeanum. Taxonomy (NCBI): domain Eukaryota; kingdom Viridiplantae; phylum Streptophyta; class Magnoliopsida; order Sapindales; family Rutaceae; genus Zanthoxylum; species Zanthoxylum bungeanum. Next base: position 116,514 of record SKCR01005905.1, on the reverse strand, counting down.
TCTAACAATTTTTAATCTCAAAACAAACATAATCATCAATATTAAAACAATAAACATAGATTCCAACATCAAAATAAACATACTCATCAACATTAGTTCTAAATTTCAACATAAATACACAATATAAATTGGTCATTAACAAACATAGTCATCAACATTAGCTCTAAATTTCAACATAAATACACAATATAAATTGGCCATCAAAAACATTGTCATCAACATTAATTATAAGTCCCAACATAAAAACAAACAATAATCTCCATCCTCATTTATTTGGTGAATATCACAACCAATCCTCATCATCATCAACATTGCTACCAACTTCAAATAACTCAACTCCATCTTCATCTTCATCATCAATACTCAAATCAACATCTTCACCATCTACATAAATAAATTAAAGATAATTACTTATTAAGAAACAAAATTCAAAGATATTATTTATTAGAAAACTAACTGGCCAAAACATTAGAAGATGACTAGCCAACTTTTAGATGTTCTTCGAGCATCTCTTCCAATTAATCAATATCAAGTTCACCTTCTGACTCTTCATCTACAATCCAAAACTCAGTTTTGTCGATTGACTCATAATCAACAGTTTTGTCGATTGACTCATAATCAACAGAATCATAAGGCCTTTTATTATTTTTATGCCTATAACATATAGCAAAGATGAAATGATATAATAAATCAAAACTTGATACTTATCTAACAACATTGATAATCAACAATAATAATATCACACCTATTTTGCAAACACAAGTTGTAGTGAACATATAACAAGTCATTGAGTCTTTGATACTCTAACCTGTTTCTTTTCTTGGTATAGATACGTTCAAACACACTCCAATTACGTTCACATCTCGAAGAATGGGTTGTTTGACTAAGGAGCCTTATTGCAAACTTTTGCAACTTTGGCACATCATAACCAAAATATGACCACCATTGATTTAAGTCAAAAAACAAAGAATAACTAAATAGATGATAATGTAGTCTTGTAATTTTTAAGTTATAAGAAACATATAACATATTAAAAAATTTCATACCTGGTCGGGTAGTCTTACAACTGTCAATTGCCATGTTTCGCCCAAAACCCTTTAATCTATCTTTAAACAATATTTTCTCTGCCAATATATCAGTCTTGTTAAATAGCTTTTGCCTTTCAATCACATTCAAAAGGCCTCTAATAACTTCCGGTTTGTTACAAAAACTTGCTTGATTAAATTGAAATATGCAACCATATGAAGATCTTGATGCAATATTTTATCCCACCGATTCTTAATAATGGTAGTATAAGGCTTATACAATCGTTTCTTGTTCTTGAATAATTCTTTAATGCTTAAACGAGCCCTAGGCATCCATTCATAGACATATCCTAGTGCCGGCTTCTCATCAGAATCACATATACACAATAACCGTATCAAATGTGTCATGACCCTCACAATCATTAAGGAATTACTCCACATTCTCTCATCTAAAACGATTTGCTTCACTTCCTTACCTTTTGATATTTTAAGAAACATTTTGAACCCGTCACTCAAGACCAAATCTTGCAAGTGATCCTTGTGATCATATAAACTCTTCAATGCAATTTAAGGTAGTGGCAAATCGAGTAGAATTTCTTCCCAAGTAGGCCAATACCTTGACCAGTTTAAGGTCCATTTGTGATTATAGACAAAAACAGTGACCTTTGAAGCTAAAATGGTAACATCTTTCACATGAGACATCTCTCCAATATCTTTCAAAATCAAATTCAAGCAATGAGCAGTACAAGGAGTCCAATACATACCTGGATACTTTTCAACAAGTTTCCTCCAAGCAGCTTTGTAATTAGCTCCATTGTCTGTAACCATATGAATGACATTTTCTGAACCAACCATCTCAACAATTTCTGCAAATAGATTACACAATGTATCTGCATCGGTGATTATGTCTGAAGCATCAACAGATTTAATGAAAGAGATTCCTTTAGAAGAATACACTAAAAATTAATTAGAGGCCTTTGTCTACTGTTTGTCCATCCATCACCCATAATATTGCATTTCGTTTCTTCCCAGTGCTACAGAATGAATCCACCATTAACCTAACATTTTGTTTGGCTTCCTTTAACAAGTTAACATGCAATGCATGATATGAAGGAGCTTGGTATCCATGGCCCATGCTTGCTATTTTATTCACTGGAACTTGGAAAAAATGGGAATTCAGTCATTCACAGCATTTATTGGAATGCAAACATCATAAAGCCACAAAGCAATTGCCATGTTAGTATCGTGCTATCTTTTCTTACTTTGCATACAAGCCTTAATTGTAGGTTGACTACGATTTCAAACCCCACCCTTGAAATATTTTTGAATTCCACGTGTTGGTGTGGCTTTTCTCTTTTCTTTAGATGCACCGCTGTTATCATTCTTGGTTGGTTGAGACTACATTTCTTCATAGTCATCATCATTAAAATCATCCATACTTAGTCCATGTGAAGTAGACTCGTTAAATACTTTTTTTTTTTGGAAATTTTCTTCTCTTTGGCCTTTTTAACATTTTCATCCAAAGCTCCTTGAAATAAATATCTTATATCAGCTGGAACCTTTTTACATTTTTCAACCAAACCTCGTGCTCCAGCAAGATCTTGCTTCATTCTATTAATACCTCCACTTGCATTTTTTTCCTGGCAAAAGCAACATATCAAGATCTTATTCCCTTCATTATTTTTTCCCTCATAAACATAATTTTATGCCATATCTCTTTTTCGCCGAACACCTGATCCTTGTGAAGGTTCGGCGTCAGTAATTGATGGCGTTGATTGTGATTCTACAGTTTCCATGTTACTGCAACAATTTGTAAAATATGGTATTAAATACCTGTGTTGCATAGTTATAAGATACTGATACAAGCTGAGTAAGTGAGTAAACCTAACAGTTTCAATGTTACTTCATTTGCCATACATACATGCCTAGTAAACCTAACACTCAAAATTTCTAAAACCAAAAGATTTCCTCTTCTCCTATTCTGTGTACTTTAATAATCACTCAACCAGTCAAATGCTCCTCATTATTAGACCTGGCCGCCGGTTCGGTTCCGGTTCGGAACCGAACCGAACCGGCCGGTTCCCGGTTCCACAAGTGTGGAACCGGAACCGTAAACCGAACCGGAACCGAACCGGACGGTTCCGGTTCGGTTTACGGTTTTTTTTTTTTTTAATAATAAATTTTAAAAAATAGAAAAAATTCTATAATCGTAACGTTTTTTCATACTATCACATCATTTTTATAGAATCTTTTTTTTTATAAAATTCTTTTAACATATAATCTTTTTTATAGCCAACTCTTGACTAGTGTTTTCTTTATATAAGCGATGTGGGATATTTGTTACTTGGCTATTGTGTCCCACATTGCTTATATAAAGAAGTCAATAACCAAGAGTTGGTTATAAAAAAGATATGGACATTCATGTTTTAGTATTGCAATTTTAAACCTCATTAAGTCATTATTATTAATAAAAAAAATTGAGATTTACTTGAGGAACCTTACGGTTCCAAGAAAATAAATTTTTTTTTTTTTTTTACTTCCGGTTCCAGCGGTTCCAACCGGTTCGGTCAAGGTAAGAACCCTAACCAAACCGGTCAGGTTCCGGTTCGGTTCCGGTTCCGAACCGGAACCTTGGCCGGGTCTACAGTCATTATGTTTAATATTATAACAAAAATATCTACATCAACTCAAAACTACATATCTAAATGAAAGAAAACAAAGGTTCCTATACATTTCCATAGCTACCCCAATCAAAATAAATCACAAAATTATCATTATTCACACACCTACCAAATCCTAATTACACCCACCAATCTTATTTATCCAACAAAAACAAATTAAACAATCAAAGCAAGTTTTTGTAATCTCACAATAATAAAAGAGCTGCAGATCATTGCGTTATGTGGTGGCAAGTGAATATGAAAAAAACTCATTTCACTATGTGTTTTGAGACTGGAGAACTGCAGAAAGATCAAAATCAAAATTTGAATTTGTCCTTTCAGCAATGATCCAGCTAACGTAATAGGAAATCAAAAATTGATGTCTGTGACCTAATCAAGCTAATCAAGCTATGGCTACTGAAATCAAGCTACTGAGAACCTAATCAAGCTAATCAATATATAGCTACTGAAACACACAGGCAGATAGGCACACCTGAGAGAAGACGAGACAGAGAGGCAGAGGAGAGAGTTGAGTGGGAGACGCAAATGAAGAGCGATCTGAGTGCACAGGCAGAGAGCAGATGATGATCGATTGAGGGCTTGAGAGAGTTGAGTTGATTGAGAGCTTGAGAGACGCAAAGAACACGATGAGGGGGGAGCACTGAGCAGAGCAACACCCGATGAGATTAGGGATTTATGCGTTTTTCATTTGTTAACATTCAAAACGGCATCGTTTTGTTTAGCGGCCCTATTTCACTTGGGAAGTTTTTTTAAAAAAAAAAATGGGAAAAATCGGGTTTTGCCAATTCTTCGATTTTTAACCGATCCAAACCGGTTTTTAATCTTTCGTTTTTAATGCATTAATCAGACCAGACATAAAATTAGTTCCCGGTTCGATTTTCACAACATTGCACATGACTACTCAATTTCAAGACACATTGAATCGGATATTTAAGTCAAGTATGTTTATAGCTTTGGAGTAGTTCGTGTCGTGGTTGAGCTATTAACCGGAGAAAAACCAAATCGTTTGACCAACTCTGAAGAAGATAAAAGTTTGGCAGCATATGTTCTGTGTGTAATGAAAGAGGAAAGATTATTTGAAATCCTTGATGCTCATGTCTTGAAGGAGGGTTACAAAGAGGAGATTACAGTAGTTGCTAAACTGGTCAAAGATGGCTTGAATCTTAATGGGAAGAAGAGGCCTACAATGAGAAAAGTATGCATGGAATTAGAGGAAGCAATTGACCTTCAAATGTTATTCATGAAAATTGTTGAAGACACTACAAGAAAATAGGCCTAAGACAGTAACTCTTTAACAACATGCATTAGTTGAATGTTGTTAAATACAAAAAATAACAGCATTTAACAACATGCATTACCTTGTTGTGTTCGTTTCCATTTATCACATAATTTTTACAACATATTTTTATCGAAAGTTGTTAATATAGCAATTCAAATGACATAACAATTCATTTTTTTTTTTTTTAAAAAAAAATTTAAAAATTAAATTTCATTTTTTATAGAGCGCCAATTTTAGAGAGAACAAAAAATTGAATTCTAAAATTTATCTGTTGCTCAAATTCCTCAGCCCTCAAATCGCGAGTTACATTACCAAGTCTTTCCCTTTTATTCTTAGAAATTTCTCTCTGAAGTTGATATTTAGTTTCCTCAATTACCATTGGAGATCGCACTGATAACTTTCTCAACTTTCAAAACTCAAAACCCCTAAGTTTTTGTTATTTTAATTAAACAAATTCAACACCACAACAAGAGTAGGAAAATCATGCTTGCTATTGCAATTCACGAAGAAGAGGTTTCAGTCTGCACGTGATATGACTATTGTGTTAAATTCACCATCGCCCCCATCGAACTCTAGATTTGAGACAACGTATATACTTTATTCTTGTAACACCTCGTCAAATGCAAGGTACTACCGGCAGGAGACAAGATTGATCCCTCTTCATAAGCCTCTAAATTTACAGAAAATCGGACATGATGTATCCTAAAACTGGACAACCTAAAACAAAGTCCACCATTAAAACGAAACCTGAAATAGACAGCATATATCAAAAGGACCTCAGGTCCACACAAAACACATCAAAATCAACACCTAAGGGCTTCGTGCCCATATCATCTATCAACACTCAATGGCTTTATGCCCACAACATCATAAGAAATCAAAACATTTACTTAATATCTACAAATAGCGTGCTCAGCACGACAAATAAAATATTAATCATAGACTCTAACTTCTAAAATTTTCCCCAGGACACTTGCGAGGGTGACCCATATGGTAGCCAACCTGCAAAACTAGCAAACTGGTTTGGTGTGAGTTATAAAACTCAGTAAGTAGCCATGCTAGTATTACAAACAAACAAGTTAAGCATATCAGAAGTTTATCAAAATTAATAAATTATTACAAGTTCAAATTTGTCAACTTTTATTATCCTTTATGCTTTACCATGTCAAATTCTCATATTTACATATTCACGTATATGCCAATCTATTAGCCAAACATTCAAATCACACAATGCATCAGCACGAATATCACAGAATAAATCATTTTACATCGGAACCATCGCCATCGTATGAGACATGGAGTCAGATTTTTTATACTTTATTATGATTAAACATCTTTGAAATATCATCAAATCGGTAAGTTAAATAAATTTTCTTCAATCCGATGGAAACTTCTTTCACTTCCGATAGCTTTACAATAACTTAATATTCGTGATTCATATGCATTCACACTTACCATAACTCACTTCTCTTATATTCATGCAAATACAGCTTCAAAATTCTTACACATATACATATATACCAATACAACTTAGCAAACATACTTTATAACATCTGATGCTCACTGTTGGGGTTGGTGCTCAGAGCGCCAATCCGGGCCGTATTTATGTCTGATTCATGAATACGAACATCCTTTTATTCCATAATATTACTTATTTATGGTTGCACCTCTTGTTCTTATATACGTATTCGATCTGATTACGATTAGATTGAAACTAAATGTGGTTTAGTGATATGTATATTTTAGACAAAGGCCCGATAATATATAATGCAGTACACAGTTACAAAGTTAGTTTGTAATTGACATTGGGAAGTGTCACTGCTATATGAATATTATCAAACATAGTTCCTGGTCAAGATTTGCTAACACGGGTCGGTTAGTCAAATCCATTGAGACCAGTACATGTCGTATATCGAGACTTGGTCCGATGGTTTATCCCAATGAACCATGAGTCTATGGAGACTCGTATAGACGTGTAGGTGTTTATAGTGGATAAACACTGAACGGCTCACCGAAAATTCTTAATGGATGGTACGCCAACGTCAATAAGAATCTTCTCGGGTTGAGTAGCATAGTGGTCCTTCGACTTGAGATACCACTGTGGATGTATGAGACATCCTCCACACTTAGATGGCAGTCACGTCACCGATCTATTTAGATCAGACCTCCGCCTGTTCGTTGGGTGTGGACCGATCCTCAGGATATCCTATGTGTGTCAAGATAGGATCCGTCAGTTCTGTGTACAGAGCATAGGTAGTCCATATACTATTAGCAGTCTGTTAAATCTGTGGCCACAGTATACTTCGGAAGTAAGTTCCGAATGTTATTTAGAGATTGCTAAAAGATACGTCGACGGGATAATACCTATAGAGATTTGACGTTTACATCTATATCTCTGGGATTATCCGGATACCTGTGACGGAGGGATTATACGTATGCAATGACCTCGACCTGTATGATTCAGCTAGTTTATCTCCGTGATCGTCATAATCTACGGGTGGATAGATTATGGACACGAAATTGGATTTCGTGACGGATATACCTGAATCTAGAGAGTCTCAATAATGAAACATACTCGTAGAGCACTAGAGCAACATTTATGAATAATGATGATTATTTATAAATCGTTTAATCGTTAAACGAAAAATACATGCGAACGGGCCGAACCGTCATTTCCTAATTAATGTGTATTTGTATTTAATATATGATATTATTAAATACACATTAATAAATAGTCAAATAAAGGTATTTGACATATATCATCAATATATGTATTTGAGATATTTAAAGTAAATATAATACATATATTTGATATATTTATATTTAATTAATTATTTAATTATTTAATTGTTAAATGATTAATATAATTAAAATATAAATATATCACCAAATGATAAAGTTAGGAAGTGATTATAAGTTGCAATTGTTGACTTATACATTAAAGGAAAAGGTTGTCAAATTGATTTTGACTTCTTAAGATATTTGTTCAAAATTGTTTGAAAAATGAAAATTATTTTTTCCTTTATTTTCCTTTAATTTCGGCCAATACACTTAAGGATATAAGAGTTATATTTTTTCTTGGTTGCCTTTGTTGACTTAATTAATATCTTTAAAGTTGTTTTAGATATTTAACCAAGTTGATCAAAGATAAAAGATGAAATGAAATTGAAATTACTAGTCTTGCATTTGGCTTGGCCAAATTCGGCCAAGGCTAAGTGAAGTAAGTATTTATAGTTTTCATTTCACTTTCATTTGATAACCTAATACACTTTAAAAAAAAACTCCATTAATGGAAGCAAAGGAAACTTGTGAGAAAGAAAGAAGAAATCAAAGAAAGCTTGGATTTTAGTGAGTTTTCCAACTTGCTATTAGAAATGAAAATGTTCCTTAGGATCTAGGATTTAACATATGATGTTCTTAGGTTATTTATTTCTTTATTCCTTGTGTTTTTGTTGGATGGAAGTTTTGATGGAAGTGTTGAGCATGTATGATGAAGGAAGGTTGTGACTATTGTAGTTATAAGCTTTCTTTTAAGGTTTTGGAAACCATGTTGCTAATCTAGAGTTGTTGACCCACTCTTAGATGACCTAGATTTGATCTTGAGTTGTTTCATTGTGTTGAGACTTTGATTGGATGGAAGAAACATGATTGAAGTATTGGATTTAACCAATTTGGTCTAATTTGTCCAATTTGATGAAATTGAAAAATTAGGGTTCATGACCAATTCCAAATTTGGGGCTTTTCATATATGTTGTGTATTTGGATGTGTATATGATGCATATAAAGTTTCATGTTGATTGGATTACATCTTGATGTGTTTTGAAGCATGAAATGACAAAGTGCACAAATGGCACCCCATTGGGAGCATTCGGCCAAGGATTAGGAATTTGGGATTTTTGGTGCTTTTGGTGTTTTGATGTTTTGAACATGCTAAGTTCATCTTAGAAATGATTTAGAATCATTCAAAATTGATTAGATCAATTTCGGACTAAAATGGACAAATACCATATAAGGGCAATTTGGTAAATTCACTTAAATTGATTTATTTTGATTTTATTTCATAATTTGATTATTGGATAATTAAATAAATATGTTTATTTAATTAATCCGAGAAAAATTTTTGAAATCAGAAAATACGATTTTCCACCGCTTCCGCTGCGTTACCGGATTTAGCCCCTAAAAACCCCTACAAAATGGTATCAGAGCGAGTCTGATTCTAGGCCTCCATAAATGATTAGCTTGTTTTATTCAATGTTTAATCATGTTTTCTTGACTTTATACATGCTTGGTATAATCTAATTTAATTAGATTTAGGGTGTATGACACTTAATGGAATATCCCCGCTTAATAAGGTTTTAAAGTAACTAGTATTTGGAATACTTGTTTCTTGGTCCGTCTTGTCAATACGGTTTATAAATATCTTTTCGTTGACTATATCCGAGACCGTGCCTCTGCTGTGAGGGTGTAGCTGATAGAAATTTATTTATGCCGAATGTATATTAGATACTAGATAAATTCAAGCGAAAGCGGAATCCTGAACGTGCCCTAGCTGTCAGGGTTACGCAAGTAACTTGAGTTTATCATTGACAAGTTTAACCTTGGTACGTCTCCTTGTGGGTCTGCCTTCGCAGCGACAACGAGAACGGCCAGGACCGGAACCTTGGAGTCACTAGTGAGTGATTGACAATTAGTTGTCTACCTGTGAATATACGTCGGCGAGACCGTGCCTCTGCTGTGAGTCGAAATATATTCATGGGGTCCTCTTCCCATTATGGAATTCGATTTAACTATTGAATTCTCGTCTTTCCGTTGGGGATTACGGCATTACATAAAAATAGTGGGAGGCACTGCTAAGTTTAAAATATTCCATAACTTAGGCAGTGTATGTTATTATGGAAATTGCCGCTTGTTTATTTCCTTATTCTATTGTTTATATAGAATTAAACTTTTATTTACTGCACACATATTATGATATGTTATCTGACTAGATTCTTGGTTGCAGTTATTCTAGAATAGGTTCTAGATACTATTAGACAAGGATATTATTAGATTAGTCTAGACCATCGGGAACTGTTGTTCTGATTTTCTTCAAAAATCAAGGTGGTTAATGACTTAGTTTCTAAGTCACAACAGATAATCTAGATAGATATCCCCTTTAGGATATAATACTTTAGAGACAATAGTTTCTTATGCAGTAAGAATTGACTTGAATTAGTTCATGTCTCGAGATTCTTGACTGGCATTTAGAAAGCCCTATTAGGTATTTGTTTATCTAGTAATGACGTTTCTAAGCTTTAATTACCTTTAGAGGTAATGTGTTTGACACAATTTGCTAATCAATTATTTACAATTGTTGTGAATAGTTGAATGCAAATAGTAAAGCTAAAGAAAGGAGATGCATATATTTGTGTATAGAAAATATCGATTTTCACAATACTACACAACTATAGGTATTGGATACCAGATCTCTCGTCTAGTTATTTGAAATATTGGTTAACGATTGTTTTGATATTTGATATCGGAACTTGCGACTATTGGATAGTCACTTGTTTTTTATAAACAATTATTACATATTTTATAATAACTAGTAGTGTCATTGACGTAGAGATAAACATTAAGGAAAATTATTCGGTAAAGTAAATAATTTAGAACGGTGCTTTATGAGTTTAATCACTTAAGCATTGGATGCTTATTCCGTATGGTAAATGATGGTTTGATACTAGATCACACTACACATCCTTATCCATTTAATGAATATTGTATTCAGGAAGTGATTAAGATCTCGTTTAACCAATGATTGTCATTGGACCACCAAATTTATTTAACTGATACATTGGATGTATGTAGTTTTATAAATAATAATTGCTTAAGGTAGTTTTCTTTATTTCGTAACTTAGTTGATGAATTGTCATAACTTAGTTACGTGTTTCTGAAGGAACACATATTGAAAGTCTTGAAAGAATCAAGTACTTTCAATCCGTTCTGATGAAACGTAGATTGAACTTTTTTGACTTGTTCAAATATATTCAATCTAAAGGTTTTAGAGAATTCTATCCTCAAAATTCAAAACATGTCTTTGAACTGTTCAAAGATCTTTGATACAATCAAACATATGAATTTAAAGCAATTAGTTCTAAGGTTATTTAGTGAATATGATTCATATTCAATATTGTTCTTCCACGATTCCATCTTGATGGAATTGAGTAGTGGGAGCAATCGAATCTTATATGATTTGATTCGTCTGATATTGAAAGTTACCGAATTAGTTTCAATACTCTTGGGGTTATACTCCAGTAACACTAATTCATCTCTTTAATTAATGTTCCATTAATTTCTACAGTTACATATATGATATATAGGTAGAAAATCCGAATCTTGAAAAGTTTAGATTTGAATGTTTCTTTTATATAATAGTTATATAATGGAAATTACTTACACCTCGGAGGTATAAGTAAAAGTTTATCGTTTATTCTGTTTAATAGAATATTGTATTCTATTTAATAGAATATCTTTCCTACGATTCTAAGTAATAAAATCGTTTTATTACTTGGTGTGTAACATCAGATGTTAACTATTGTAGAAAAGACTTGACTTATTGAAGTCAAATGTGAGAATGATATTATAAATGGAACTACGTAATTAATAAGATGAAACAACCCTTATACATCTTCTGTACAAGTCCAATAGGATAACAGAATCATTCACGAGTATTTGATACTTAATGGTTCCGTTGTTTTCTTACTGAAGAAAAATTATCCTATAACTTATAATGAAGCGATATTTGATATCGATTCTGGAAGTTCCACCATTGAACCATAGATCCAAGATTGTTCATAGCTTACTACGATCAAGTTTTGAACTTGATTAAGCTTTCATTATGAATTAGTTCATGAATGTGCTAATTGTTTGCGCAGCGAAAGTATTGTGAGATTATTAAAGGTTTGACCTTTACAGTATGACAGTGAGAAATGTTATACTCAGCAATCTATTGTAGATTCTGAGAAAACTTATCTCTAGTCACACTAAATGAACAATTAAAGATATATTGGTTAATGTTGATAATAAACTGTATATTTTAGCTAAAGAATGCAAAGTGGCGTTTTTGGATGACTTATTCAGATAAGAGATCAGTTGTGATTTCCTTATTTGAAGAGTTCATTCTGAAATGGCCCTAGAGTTTGTGTTCTGCTAAGATCGCAGTTTAGTGTGCTAGCTTACAGAGCCTATTGTAGACTCAGATAAGTCTTCCAGAAATATGTGTTCTCTATTTTTGATATCATCAGATTGTCTGATCTTGTCAAAGTATAGAGAAACATATGTGATTAGAAGGGTTAGTGGGAGCGTACATATTACTTTCTAGTGTTATATATCTTAACGACATTATCATTATTATAGTAATAATGAGATGTTTGTAAGGTAAAAGATTTACCTAAGTCTTCTTTACTCCATGAAAGCAGTGAGAGTAGTCTCTGTTATATTTGATATAAAGTTTTATATAAGATATAAAACTAAGAGACTTGTGAGATACTCCTATTATTCATACATTAGATACGATCTAATAAAGGACATAACTAGGCTATCTGTATGACAGTTAGTATAACTGTTCGACAGTTATTGTATGTCTTATACAAAGTATTCATCTTTCGTAAAGGATGATTCCATTTTCGAAAGAGATATTGATTAGAATGTCTAAACAATATTATGTATCATTTGATGATGACATAGTGAATACTTTATTATGTGCGATTATCGATGTCGATTTAATCATAATTGTTACGAGTTATTTTGACATCCTATAGACCATAGGATGGATCTTGAAACACGTTCTTTGTGATCTTTGAGATATTAAGAATGAGTTTCTAATTCATGGAGAATATAGTCTGCAACCATTAGGGTCATATTAGTTTTGAGACTAATTATGACGTTAGACAGTCTACGTCATAAAGAGTCACAAAAGATGCAGTGGGAGTGTCACGAAGGATTCTACTATTTAATGGAATCAAATGCAACTTTTGAAGTATTGACTTATGAAGTTGCATAGTGACCTTTTAAATTAGAAGTTTTTTGAATTCTTATTGTGCTTGCGGTTGTCTTCATAGTATTTTGGATTTGATCCTTAAATACTTGGACAACTCAGTAGCTGTAGCACAATACCGATGTAGCATCAGAGTCATATTAATGTATAATCTAGATCCTACAAAATATGAATGATGCTGACTAAGGGAAACGATGGAGTTTGTTTGACAAACTCAATATGTCATAGCGGACTTGTTTTTGTTGCCTACCTCTTAAGTACTGGGGGAGCTTTTGAGGATCATGTGCATACGATGCACATTGAGACGTGTATATGATACCGTGGATTGGCACTAAAGCAAGTGGGAGAAATTGTTGGGGTTGGTGCTCAGAGCGCCAATCCGGGCCGTATTTATGTCTGATTCATGAATACGAACATCCTTTTATTCCATAATATTACTTATTTATGGTTGCACCTCTTGTTCTTATATACGTATTCGATCTGATTACGATTAGATTGAAACTACTAATGTGGTTTAGTGATATGTATATATTAGACAAATGCCCGATAATATATAATGCAGTACACAGTTACAAAGTTAGTTTGTAATTGACATTGGGAAGAGTCACTGCTATATGAATATTATCAAACATAGTTCCTGGTCAAGATTTGCTAACACGGGTCGGTTAGTCAAATCTGTTGAGACCAGTACATGTCGTATATCGAGACTTGGTCCGATGGTTTATCCCAATGAACCATGAGTCTATGGAGACTCGTATAGACGTGTAGGTGTTTATAGTGGATAAACACTGAACGGCTCACCGAAGATTCTTAATGGATGGTACGCCAACGTCAATAAGAATCTTCTCGGGTTGAGTAGCATACACGGGTCGGTTAGTCAAATCTGTTGAGACCAGTACATGTCGTATATCGAGACTTGGTCCGATGGTTTATCCCAATGAACCATGAGTCTATGGAGACTCGTATAGACGTGTAGGTGTTTATAGTGGATAAACACTGAACGGCTCACCGAAGATTCTTAATGGATGGTACGCCAACGTCAATAAGAATCTTCTCGGGTTGAGTAGCATAGTGGTCCTTCGACTTGAGATACCACTGTGGATGTATGAGACATCCTCCACACTTAGATGGCAGTCACGTCACCGATCTATTAGATCAGACCTCCGTCTGTTCGTTAGGTGTGGACCGATCCTCAGGATATCCTGTGTGTGTCAAGATAGGATCCGTCAGTTCTGTGTACAGAGCATATGTAGTCCATATACTATTAGCAGTCTGTTAAATCTGTGGCCACAGTATACTTCGGAAGTAAGTTCCGAATGTTATTTAGAGATTGCTAATAGATACGTCGACGGGATAATACCTATAGAGATTTGACGTTTACATCTATATCTCTGGGATTATCCGGATACCTGTGACGGATGGATTATACGTATGCAATGACCTCGACCTGTATGATTCAGCTAGTTTATCCGTGATCGTCATAATCTACGGGTGGTAGATTATGGACACGAAATTGGATTTCGTGACGGATATACATGAATCTAGAGAGTCTCAATAATGAAACATACTCGTAGCGTAGAGCACTAGAGCAACATTTATGAATAATGATGATTATTTATAAATCGTTTAATCGTTAAACGAAAAATACATGCGAACGGGCCGAACCGTCATTTCCTAATTAATGTGTATTTGTATTAATATATGATATTATTAAATACACATTAATAAATAGTCAAATAAAGGTATTTGACATATATCATCAATATATGTATTTGAGATATTTAAAGTAAATATAATACATATATTTGATATATTTATATTTAATTAATTATTTAATTATTTAATTGTTAAATGATTAATATAATTAATATAAATATATCACCAATGATAAAGTTAGGAAGTGATTATAAGTTGCAATTGTTGACTTATACATTAAAGGAAAAGGTTGTCAAATTGATTTTGACTTCTTAAGATATTTGTTCAAAATTGTTTGAAAAATGAAAATTATTTTTTCCTTTATTTTCCTTTAATTTCGGCCAATACACTTAAGGATATAAGAGTTATATTTTTTCTTGGTTGCCTTTGTTGACTTAATTAAATATCTTTAAAGTTGTTTTAGATATTTAACCAAGTTGATCAAAGATAAAAGATGAAATGAAATTGAAATTACTAGTCTTGCATTTGGCTTGGCCAAATTCGGCCAAGGCTAAGTGAAGTAAGTATTTATAGTTTTCATTTCACTTTCATTTGATAACCTAATACACTTTAAAGAAAAACTCCATTAATGGAAGCAAAGGAAACTTGTGAGAAAGAAAGAAGAAATCAAAGAAAGCTTGGATTTTAGTGAGTTTTCCAACTTGCTATTAGAAAGGAAAATGTTCCTTAGGATCTAGGATTTAACGTATGATGTTCTAGGTTATTTCTTTCTGTATTCCTTGTGTTTTTGTTGATGGAAGTTTTGATGGAAGTGTTGAGCATGTATGATGAAGGAAGGTTGTGACTATTGTAGTTATAAGCTTTCTTTTAAGGTTTTGGAAACCATGTTGCTAATCTAGAGTTGTTGACCCACTCTTAGATGACCTAGATTTGATCTTGAGTTGTTTCATTTTGTTGAGACTTTGATTGGATGGAAGAAACATGATTGAAGTATTGGATTTAACCAATTTGGTCTAATTTGCCCAATTGATGAAATTGAAAAATTAGGGTTCATGACCAATTCCAAATTTGGGGCTTTTCATATATGTTGTGTATTTGGATGTGTATATGATGCATATAAAGTTTCATGTTGATTGGATTACATCTTGATGTGTTTTGAAGCATGAAATGACAAAGTGCACAAATGGCACCCCATTGGGAGCATTCGGCCAAGGATTAGGAATTTGGGATTTTTGGTGCTTTTGGTGTTTTGATGTTTTGAACATGCTAATTTCATCTTAGAAATGATTTAGAATCATTCAAAATTGATTAGATCAATTTCGGACTAAAATAGACAAAATACCAATATAAGGGCAATTTGGTAAATTCACTTAAATATGATTTATTTGAATTTTATTTCATAATTTGATTATTGGATAATTAAATAAATATGTTTATTTAAGTAATCCGAGAAAAAATTTTGAAATCAGAAAATACGATTTTCCACCGCTTCCGCTGCGTTACCGGATTTAGCCCCTAAAAACCCCCCTACACTCACATCAATCTTCAAATCATTCATTCATTCCACAATAGCGTACTTCGTCCCTACATAATACGGATTCTATCATACACATACATACACACAAACATACATACATACATACAATCATCGTACAACCGACAACGAAACATATATAACAATCAATATATCAAAGAACACATCATCAAACAATACATACATACGGCTGGCTTACACATACAATGCTCGTACGAGACTCATTACCTATTTTAGAATAGGTATGAGATGAATGTCGTTCGAACGGAATCCTAACCAGCACGACTACTACATCGCGAAGTCATCAACCAATTATCCCTATGTTTTTTATTTCGTTGTAGTAACCAACGATCACCTACACTAAGTCTTGATTGTATTACGGGTTCGCTACTAGTAGATTGTCCTACTGATTGCAAGTTATATCTACTAACATAATCATTAAATAAATCTATTAAATCAATTTTTATTTTATCTATTATTCTTGTAATATCAATTTAATCTATTATTTCTAAATATCCATAGTAAGCTTGTAAGATACTATTTACTACAAGAAATTACAGTTTTAGCAACGGAATATTCCGTTTCAAAATTTAACGACGGAATTGAAACGGATAATGATATTAGGGATGAAATTTAGCGACAAAAAAAAATTTCATCTCTAAATTAGAGACGGATTACTTTTCCGTCGCTAATTAGAAACGGAATTCAAATTCCGTCTCTAATTAGAAAAATTCTGTCGCTAATTTTAAATTTTATTTTTATTTTAATTTTTTTGTTAATTAGAAACAGAATTGTTTCGTCGCTAATTAGAAACGGATTACTATTCCGTCACTAATTTTGTTTAGAAACGAAATTTTTCCGTCTTTAGTTAGAAACTGAATTCAATTCCGTCGCTAATTTTAAATTTTATTTTTATTTTAATTTTTTTTGTTAATTAGAAACGGAATTGTTCCGTCGCTAATTAGAAACGGATTACTATTTTGTCGCTAATTTTGTTTAGAAACGAAATTTTTCCGTCGCTAATTAGAAAAGAAATTCAAATTCCGTCGCTAATTTTAAATTTTATTTTTATTTTAATTTTTTTGTTAATTAGAAACGAAATTGTTCTGTTTCTATTCCGTCGCTAATTTTTAAAATTTTCAATCCCCCCAAAATTTATTCCTTTCGGCGCCACTTTTTTTTTTTTAAAAAAATAGAGACGGATTTTTCGTCGCTAAATAGAAACGGAATATCTATTCCGTCGCTAATTTTCGTCAAATTTCAAAAAATTTCCCGCCTTGAGAAAAATTCAAATGTCTACAAAATTTACAAATCTTCCCGCTTCTCTTATTTTTTTCCTCTATATATACATCATAATCTTTTTAACTCTCAACTCCAATACATCATCCAAAATTTTCTTACTCAATTTCATATACCATCAAATTTTTCATTACCTCAACTCTCATTATCAATTTCTCATTTTTCTTATCCCCTATTTTAAAATTTCTTAAGAAACAAACGGTGGACATTTCCTAAATGGATGGTAGTGTGTCGAAGCTCGCGGTGGACATTACGGTATCTTGTATAATTTAAGATGTATATATAACAATTAAAAAAATCCACTTTTTTAAAATTTTATACCATTCAAAATTTTTAAAATTTTCCCTTATCTAAAATTTAAAAATTTCATATCTCTACAATTTATAAAATTTTCATATCTATATAATTATAAAATTTCCAACCTCTCTAAAATTTAAAATTTTTTCTTTTCTAAGATTATAAAATTTTTTCATTTCTAAAATTTTAAAAGTTTCATATATTTTTAAAATTTTAAATTTCCCGCCTCTCTAAAATTTTTAAATTTTCGTTTTAATTTTTTTTTTCAAAAAAAAAAATTATAGCTACGGAATAGCTACGGAACTATTCCTTCGCTAAATATTTTCAAAATTTTAAAATTTTAAATTTCCCGCCTCTCTAAAATCTTACAATTTTTAATTTTTTTTCAAAAAAAATTATAGCTACGGAATAGCTACGGAAATATTCCGTCGCTAAGTATTTTTAAAATTTTAAATTTCCGCCTCTCTAAAATTTTAAAATTTCAGTTTTTAATTTTTTTTTTCAAAAAAATTATAGAAACGGAATTTCCGTCGCTAAATAGCGACGGATGGAAATTCCGTCTCTAAATAGAAACAAAATTTTCCGTTGCTATTTAGCGACGGAATACTAACCGTCGCTAATTAGAGACGGAAATTTCGTCGCTATATAGAGACGGAATTTCCATCCGTTGCTAACTTTAGCGACGGATGATATATTTCCGTCGCTATTTTTTTTTGTGACCAACAAAATAGAGACGGAATTTTTCCGTCGCTATTCCGTCGCTAATGGCCAATTAGCGACGAATTAGCTACGGATTTTTCCGTCGCTATTTGGCAGTTTTCTTGTAGTGATTAAAACCTTCTAATTTAAATTTTTGATCAAAAATCGTTGCAATAAGATAAAGTAATGGAATGTCTCTAAAATAATTCAATCATTTTCGTTTCAGAACATAAATAGCTTCAATTAAAACAATATCATTAGTATCAGAACTTTCAGCATGTTCAGCTAGAGTACCAACAATATTCAAATTTTCAACTATAAATAAATGTGATGTAGAATAATAAACACCGCTAAAAATATTTGTAGCATCATTAAAAAAATTTAAAATATCTAAAAAAATTTCAAAAATATCTCATTGATTAGGAAAAAAGTGTGATATGTTGAACATGTTGAGGAAAAAAACTACATAATGCATCTTTGTATTAGAAAGCTTGACATAAAAGAAAATAAGTTGTATTCCAACGTATTAGAACATCTCGTGAAAATTTTATCGCTTTATTACTATTTAATTTATAAAACTTGGCTCATTCTCTCCTAACTTGAGAATATGACCAAATACAATTAAGTGCAATTTTAATAGGATTAATGAAAGGTGCTAAACAAGTCAAACCATCTTGAATACATAAATTAAGGACATGACATATGCAACGAACATAAAAAAATCGACCCCCCAAATTTGGTTCGCATATTTATGTTAAATCATTAATTGATGCAGTATTTGCAGATGCATTATCAAAATCAATTGTTAAAATTTTACCTAATAAACCAAATTCATCAAAAAATTACTTTCATCATTCTATACATATTTTGTGCAATATGTTGTTCATCAAAAAATCTAAATGCAATAAGTCTTTTTTGCATGTTTCATGATGCATCAATCCAATAATAAGTCACACCCATGTATGAGTGTGTTCGCCAATGGTCACTCCAAATATCAGAACAAATAGAAAGACGACCTTTTAATATATTTAAATGTTTCATTTAAAATAATTTTACCATCTTTGTATAATTTAAAAATTTGACGTTTTGTTGTATTTCTAGTCATTCTATAAGCAGCAGGATTTAAAACATTCTAAACGTAATTTGTAAAAGTAATTTTTTCACCAAAACTTCAAGAAAAATGTGTCATACAAGTTAATTTAGCAAATTCTTCTCTATTTTTAGCATCATAATATTTAGATTTTTTTCTAAACTTCAATATTCTTTAGATTTATTTAAACTTCAATGTTAGTAGCCGTTAGGCCTGCTCCCAACGGTTCCAACGGGAACCATTTGGTTTCGGTTGGAACCTTAGAACCGCTAGAACCAGACAGTTCCAGCGGTTCTACTTCGGTTCGGTCAGGGGTGAACCCTAATCGAACCGAAAAATTTCAGTTTCAACTGGTTCGGTTCCGGTTCCGAATCGGAACCGTGGCCGGGTCTAGACAGAAAGGCTGAAAATTGAAGAAAAGAAGATGAGGAGCTGTCGCAGACTGGAAACACAGGAAGTATGGCCGCATTACAACATCATCGACTCTTTTGAGGGTTTTTATTTTATTTTTAAGTTTAATGTTGCCATTACTATTGAATCTGTCACTACAAGAAACTGATATATTACCGATGGAAAAATTTCCATCAATAATTACAGACGAAAGATCGACGATTATAATAAAAATCATTGCTAAAAAAATACCGACGGAATTTTAGATTTTACCGAAGGTATTTTTCCTTCAACAATTGACCTAATACCGATAGAAATTATAAGTTTTATCGATGGATTTTCCCTAGGTAAATTATTGATGGAATTTTTGGGTTTTACTTGTAATCATTGCACCGATAGTGCAATGATTTTTATTAAAAATTATTTAGATGGGTCTCACTTACAAAAAAATAATAATTAAAATTCACTATTTACACAGTGAATCTCATGCCTATAAATAGATGTTTCATTTCATTATTTTTTTCATCTCATTCTCAAGCAAATCATATGTATTATAAGAGAGAAAAATATTGTTTCTTCTTAAGAGTTAGTGAGAGAGTTGTAATTCTTCTATTCTAAGAAAGTATGAGATTGTTCGCTCCTTGTGTTTAGAGAGAAGTTGTAAAATTGTTTCCACTATGGTGAAATCCTTCTACATTTGCCCGTGGATATTTCTCTCACATTGAGGGTTTTACCACGTTAAATCTGTGTCTCATTACTTTATTTTATTGTTAAGATTTATGGTATGTTAAGCCTCATAATCATTATTGTATTGTTATATGGTAGGCAAAGCCTCTTGAACTAATAATTATTCTCAATTTTAATTTACTTGCGTGCCAGCTTCAGCCCATGATCTCCTAACGATGGTATCAGCGCTTCAGGTTCATGGTTACTGTTCATGGAGACTATTCACATATACAATATAGTACTATTCACATAAACAGAACTATTCACATATACGATATTATTCACATATATGGTACTATTCATATATACGGTACTATTTAAGGTGAAATAGTAAAAGCCGGTTCAAATGAGAAGCTGATTGTCATCAGAAACATTATAGGAAAGTTCAAAATTGAGAAGTTCAACATGAGCAACTTTTTCCTATGGAAACTTAACATAAAAACAATATTGAGAAAATAAAATTGCTTGGCGGCAATTAGAGAGAGACCAGATGGAAAGATTGATGAAAAATGGAAGGATATGAATAACAAAGGCAACTTGCATCTAGCCTTAGCAGATTCTGTGTTATCTAGTGTAGCAAAGAAGAAGACTGCAAAAGAGATTTGGGATGCACTTACTAAATTGTACGAGGTCAAGTCACTACACAACAAGATCTTATTGAATATGAGACTTTACACTCTTCGAATGAGTGAGTCCACATCCATGACGGATCACATCAACAACTTGAATACACTATTTTCCTAACTCACTGTGTTGGATTATAGTATATCTACAAATGAACATGCAGAGATTCTACTTCAGAGTCTACCTGATTCGTATGATCAACTTATCAACAACTTGACAAGTAATGTTGTCACTGGTAATCTAGTCTTTGACAAAGTTGCATCTGCTACTCTGGAAGAGTCTAGGCGTAAAAAATAAGGAAGACATATCATCTAGTTCACAACAAGTAAAAGCATTGACGATAACAATAGGAAGATCAACAAAACGTGGCTCAAGTGGGAGTCAATATCATGGTATATCAAAATCAAAAAGTAAGAAGAATATAAAATGCTACAATTGTGGCAAGAAATGGCACGTTAAGAAAGATTGTTGGAATATGAAGAATAGTGCAGAAAAAGCTCATATTGCAACAAAATCTCAGGGATGTGTTGTAAGTACTTCTGAAGAAGGTGGCACACTTTACAATGAAGTAAAAATGGTGTCCAATGATAGTAGAAAGCAGCTAAGTGATGCATGGTTGGTTGATTCTGCAGAAACATGGCACGTGACCTCTATGAGAGAATGGTTATGTCATTATGAACCTATCTTTGAAGGATCAGTTTTTCTAGGTAATGATCATGCCTTGAAAATGGTTGGGATTGGAGCTATCAAAATAAAGATGTACGATGGTACTATTCGTACTGTACAAGATGTTCGACATGTTATGGGAATGAAGAAAAATCTTCTGTCAGTTGGACAGTTAGATGACCTCGGATACAAGACCATTGTTAAAAACGGGGTATTAAAAATGGTGAAAGGAGTACTTATAATCTTGAAAGCTGAAAACATCTCAGCAAACTTGTATATGCTCTTTGGAGACTCGATTCAGGAAGCAGCTGCATCGGTAGCATCACTAGATTCTAGGGAGGAAGCTTCTATGTTGTGGCACTAGAAACTATGCCACATGTCAAAACAAGGAATGCAGATTCTCATCAATCAAAAGCTACTCCCAAGCTTGAAAGCAGTTAGTCTACCGTTTTGTGAGTATTGTGTTATAAGTAAGCAAAACAGATTAAAATTCAGCAAGTCAAGTGCTCGGAGTAAAACCATTTTAGAGTTGATTCACTATGATATTTGGGAAGTACTGGTTCAATCTCCAGAGAAAGCAAAAATATTTTGTATCATTTATTGACGACTTTTCTAGAAGATGTTGGGTGTATCCGATCAAAAATAAGTCAGATGTGATACCGGTTTTCAAAAATTTCAAAGCACAAATTGATGTTGAA
The DNA here is from genome assembly GCA_019454045.1 of Zanthoxylum bungeanum. Taxonomy (NCBI): domain Eukaryota; kingdom Viridiplantae; phylum Streptophyta; class Magnoliopsida; order Sapindales; family Rutaceae; genus Zanthoxylum; species Zanthoxylum bungeanum. Next base: position 93,815 of record SKCR01005905.1, on the reverse strand, counting down.
ACTGGAAGGAGAATCAAGTGTTTAAAGACAGATAATGGAGAAGAATATTGCAGCAAAGATTTTGATGCATATTATCAACAAGAAGGCATCGAAAGGCAAACAACTACACCATACACTCCTCAACAAAATAGTGTTGCAAAAAGGATGAATAAAACGCTGTTGGAAAGAGTAAGAGCTATACTCAAAACAGCTAGTCTACCAAAATACTTTTGGGTAGAAGCAGTTCATACAACATGTTATGTTGTAAATAGATCTTCATCAACTGCCAATGATTTGAAGACATCGATGGAAATGTGGAGCAGAAAACTAGTTGATTACTCATCTCTTCACATTTTTGGTTGTCCAGTATATGTGATGTACAACGCTCAAGAAATAACAAAGCTAGATCCAAAATCTAGAAAATATATTTTCTTGGGTTATGCTGATGGATTAAATGGGTATCGCTTGTGGGATCCCACTACCCACAAGATCATCATCAGCAGAGATGTGATATTTGTAGAAGATCAACTGCAGAAAAAAGGAAATGATAACACTGTTGGGGTTGGTGCTCAGAGCGCCAATCTGGACCGTATTTATGTCTGACTCATGAATACGAACATCCTCTTATTCCATAATATTACTTATTTATGGTTGCACCTCTGTTTTTTATATATGTATTCGATCTGATTACGATTAGATTGAAACTAAATGTGGTTAGTGATATGTATATATTAGACAAAGGCCAGATAATATATAATGCAGTACACAGTTACAAAGTTAGTTTGTAATTGACATTGGGAAGTGTCACTGCTATATGTATATTATCAAACATAGTTCCTGGTCAAGATTTGCTAACACGGGTCGGTTAGTCAAATCCGTTGAGACCAGTACATGTCGTATGTCGAGACTTGGTCCGATGGTTTATCCCATGAACCATGAGGAGTCTAGGGAGACTCGTATAGACGTGTAGGTGTTTATAGTGGATAAACACTGAACGACTCACGGAAGATTCTTAATGGATGGTACACCAACGTCAATAAAATCTTCTCGGGTTGAGTAGCATAGTGGTCCTTCGACTTGAGACACCATTGTGGATGTATGAGACATCCTCCACACTTAGATGGCAGTCACGTCACCGATCTATTTAGATCAGACCTCCGCCTGTTCGTTGGGTGTGGACCGATCCTCAAGATATCCTGTGTGTGTCAAGATAAGATCTGTCAGCTCTGTGTACAGAGCATAGGTAGTCCATATATATTTAGCAGTCTGTTAAATCTGTGGCCACAGTATACATCGGAAGTAAGTTCCGAGTGTTATTTAAAGATTGCTAATAGATACGTCGACGAGATAATACCTATAGAGATTTGACGTTTACATCTATATCTCTGAGATTATCTGGATACCTGTGACGGAGAGATTATACGTATGCAATGACCTCGACCTGTATGATTCAGCGAGATTATCTGTGATCGTCATAATCTACGGGTGGATAGATTATGCACATGAAATTGGATTTCGTGACGGATATACCTGAATCTAGAGAGCCTCAATAATGAAACATACTCGTAGAGCACTAGAGCAACATTTATGAATAATGATGATTATTTATAAATCGTTTAATCGTTAAACGAAAAATACATGCGAACGGGCCGAACCGTCATTTCATAATTAATGTGTATTTGTATTTAATATATGATATTATTAAATACACATTAATAAATAGTCAAATAAATGTATTTGACATATATCATTAATATATGTATTTGAGATATTTAAAGTAAATATAATACATATATTTGATATATTTGTATTTAATTAATTATTTAATTATTTAATTGTTAAATGATTAATATAATTAAAATATAAATATATCACCAAATGATAAAGTTAGGAAATGATTATAAGTTGCAATTGTTGACTTATACATTAAAGGAAAAGGTTGTCAAATTGATTTTGACTTCTTAAGATATTTGTTCAAAATTGTTTGAAAATGAAAATATCTTTTCCTTTATTTTTCATTAAATTCGGCCATAACACTTAAATATAAGAGTTATATTTTTCTTAGTTGCATTTGTTGACTTAATTAAATATCTAATAAAGTGTTATTTGGATATTTATGCAAGTTGACCAAATGTAAAGTGAAATGAAATTGAAATGAAATTTTGGTATATATGTATACACAATTTCGGCCAAGGGCAATTTTTGTCTTAAGTATAAATTGTTTTCATTTCACTTTCATTTGATAACCTAATTCACTTTGACATAAACTCCATTAAAGAAAAACCAAGGAAGCAAGTGAAGAAGAAAAGGAAAAACTAAAGAAAAGCTTGGATTTAGTTTTACCAACTTACTATTAGATAAGAAATTGTTCCTTATGATCTAGGCTATAACATATGATGTTCTTAAGTTATTCCTTTCTTTATTCTTTGTGTTTTTGATGGATAAAAGTTTGGTGAAAGTGTTGAGCATGTATAATGGAGAAAACTTGTGACTAGTGTAGTTATAAGTATTCTTTTCATGGTTTTGGAAACCTTGTTGCTAGTCTAGAGTTGTTGACCCACTCTTAGATGACCTAGATTTGATCTTGAGTTGTTTCATTGTGTTGAGACTTTGATTGGATGGAAGAAACATGATTGAAGTATTGGATTTAACCAATTTGGTCTAATTTGTCCAATTTGAAGAAATTGAAAAATTAGGGTTCTTGACCAATTCCAAATTTGGGACTTTTCATATATGTTGTGTATTTTGATGTGTATATGATGCATATAAAGTTTCATGTTGATTGGATTACATCTTGATGTGTTTTGAAGCATGAAATGACAAAGTGCACAAATGGCACACCTTGGAGGTGCATTCGGCCTTGATGAAGAAAATGTGATTTTTGGTGCTTTTGGTGTTTTGATGTTTTGAACATGCTAAGTTCATCTTAGAAATGATTTAGAATCATTCAAAATTGATTAGATCAATTTCGGACTAAAATGGACAAAATACCAATGTAAGGGCATTTCGATAAATTCACTTGAATATGATTCATTTGAATTTTATTTCATAATTTGATTATTGGAATATTAAATAAATATGTTTATTTAATTAATTCGAGAAAAATTTTTGAAATCGGAAAATACGATTATCCGCGATTCCGTTGCGTTACCGGATTCTGCCCCTAAAACCCCTACAAACACTTCAAAAGAAAGTAGAGAGATTACAACAGTACTGATGGAAAATAATTCAGAATGAGAAAATTCAGATTCTTCTGGAGCAGCACTAGAGCACGAGGTACCAAAACCAATTGAATTTGAAGCTTCAGTAGTTCGTCGATCAACTCGAGAGAGAAGACCTCCAAGTTGTCACTCATAGTATGTTGCGCAGAGTAACATTGCATACTGTCTTCTAACAGAGGATGGAGAGCCATCAATTTTCCATGAAGTTACAAATGATGTAAATGCATTTTTGTGAATGGCAGCAATACAATAAGAAATGGAAATTTTGCACAGAAACAATACATGAGATCTAGTACTATTACCACTTTGAAGAAAATTCATTGGTAATAAATTAGTCTACAAGATCAAGAGAGATAGCAATGATCAAGTAGAGCGGTATCATGCACGATTGGTGGTAAAATGATATGCTCAGAAAGAATGGATTGATTTCAACGATATATTTTCTCTAGTGGTTCGACTTACAACAGTCAGAGTAATCCTGGCTATGTGTGCTACTTTTGACATACATCTAGAACAGTTGGATGTGAAAACTGTATTTCTTTATGGAGAACTTGAAGAAGAAATTTATATGCTCCAACCAGAAGGTTTTGCTGAAATATGCAAGGAGAACTTGGTTTGCAGGTTGAACAAATCTCTATATGGTCTCAAACAGACGTCGAGATATTGGTATAAGAGATTTGATTCCTTCATTATTTGCCTTGGGTACAACAGACTCAGTTCAGACCATTGTACATATTACAAGAGGTTTGAAAATAATGACTTTATTATTTTGTTGTTGTATGTGGACGACATGTTGATAGCAGGCCCTAACAAAGATCGAGTCTAAAAATTAAAGACACAATTAGCTAGGGAGTTTGACATGAAGGATCTGGGACTAGCAAACAAAATTTTATGGATGAAAATACACCAAGATAACAACAACATGAAGATTTGGCATTCTCAAAAAAATTACTTGAAGAAAATCTTACGGCGGTTCGACATGGAAGATTGTAAGCCAATTTCTACACCACTCCCTGTTAATTTCAAGTTATCATCTTTTATATGTCCTAGCAATGAAGCTGGGAGGAAGAAGATGTCTCGAGTACCGTATGCATCAGTAGCGGGAAGCTTAATGTACGTCATGATTTGTACAAGACCATACATTGCACAAGTAGTGGGAGCTGTTAATCGTTTTATGGTGAATCGTGGTAGAGAGCATTGGAATGTTATTAAGAGGATCCTTAGATATATCAAATGAACATCAGATGTTGCATTATGTTATGGAGGATCGGAATTAGTTGTCAGAGGTTACGTGGATTCAGATTTTGCAGGAGATTTTGATAAAGAAAACCCACTACAGGTTATGTGTTTGTACTTGTAGGAGGAGCAGTGAACTGAGTATCTAAGTTACAGAGTGTTGTGGTTTTGTCTACAACAGAAGCTGAATACATGGCTGCTACATAAGCTTGCAAGGAAGCTATTTGGTTTCAAAGATTATTGGAGGAGCTCGGGCACAAACAAAAGACGATTTCATTATTTTGTGACAGTTAGAGTGCTTTGTATATTGCAAAGAATCTAGCATTTCATTCAATATCAAAGCATATAGGGGTATAATAACACTTTGTTCGTGAAGTAATGGAAAAGACAGTGTGGACTTATTGAATGTACACACCAATGAAAACCTTGTAGACGTAATGACCAAACTTATCGATAAAGACAAGTTTATATGGTGTAGATCCTCTTATAACTTAGTAGAAACGTAAGCAGCTTGAAGATGACAAAATAGAACGGATGATGTGGAAATAGATTGGTTCTTTATGAAAAAATTATTTAGGTGGGTCCCATACACAAAAAGAAAATAATAAAAAATTAAAATTCACTATTTACACAGTGAATCTCATGTCTATAAATAGAGACATCATTTCATTATAGGTACAATGATTTTTATTAAAAAAATATTTAGGTGGGCCCCACACACAAAAAGCTTTCCACTATAGTGAAATCCTTCCACATTTGCCCGTGAATGTTTCCCTCACATTGAGAGTTTTACCACGTTAAATTTGTGTCACATTACTTTATTTTTTGTTAAGATTTATGGTAGGCTAAACCTTCTAATCATTATTATACTGTTATATGGTAGGCAAAACCTCCTAAATTAACAATTATTCTCAATTTCACTTTACTTGCGTGCCAATTTCAGCCCACGATCTCCTAACATTACTGAAGAAATTTGTCGGTTTTACCATGGAAAAAATCATTATTAATTATTTACTATTATCAATGAATATTTTCGTCGTTATTGCATTATTAATTAATTATGTGTATATATATACACACACATACTTTAGATTTGTTTACAAGAAATCTGTACTAGTTTAGTAGTACCCAAACTGCACTCTCACTCTTGAGATCATGCACTAAAAAAATATTCAATTACTGAAGGAATTTTCCGTTGATAAATACCCAAATTATGCCAGTAATAAGTGATACCGACGGAAAAATATTCATTAGTAAAAATCTTGTTGGAATATATTTACAGATGGAAAATTTATATGTCATTAATTTACTGACGGAATGGTTACAGAAAATTTCCGTTAGTAAATAAAAAATAGAAAAATAATTATAATTAATTTTAAAATAATAATTGGGTCTCGGCAGGCAACCCCCACCTAGGCACTCCCACATTAAGATCAAGCTTTGTTGCAACCAGGCAAAGTGGTATTCCTGTAATATAGTGTGGTATTCCAAGCTTTTTAAATTTCTTCTTTATAGCTTCTTTATTTATTTATATTGATTTTTTTTCTTCATGTGAGCTCGTTTTTATTTAAATTTAGGGGTCGCTGCTTCAGCTTTACACTCCAATAGTCAATATATCAACATCTGCTTTGTAAAACCTGTGGAGTATCACTTTGTTATCTCTATTATTTTTATTTATTTTATAACATTGAGAAAAATATTTGATTTAAGCTTAGGGATGAGGAGTATAAAATTTTAAAATTTTTGCCTTTGAGTCTTTCTTGGTTGGATGAATACATGCTTATGATGAGTTTCTAATAGACATTGAGATTTGGCTTTTAGAAAATGATAAATATTGTTTAGGTTGATACTTCAATTCTTGAGTTATGTTCACCTTGATTGTGATTTTTTTTTTTTTATTATATAAAATACTTATATCAATTATGTCTTTGTTTTGATTTGATATTTGATGTTGAGACAATTTGAATTGAATGAATGACCAGATACATAGAAAAATTATTTCTAATTGTAGAATACACAAGCTCCATTAGTTAGAAATAGTCGCATATAACCTTTAAAAGTGAACTTATCATTGAGTAATTTGGACATATGTACCACCGGTATATAGAGATTAATCTATCACGAGAAAAAGATTACCTTAAGGGTAGAGTGAAAGTCGTTGAATATGGATATGCTTAAATATGGGGGAAAAGAATGCAATGATGTGAAAAATAAAATAAAAAATAAGGAAATGATACTTTGTCCGATTGGGTGCCTGAATAGGCAAAGTATAAAATACTCTGATTTGCATTTTGCTTCTTCGGACATTCATTCAAGTGGTCATTTCAAGTAAAGTAGCACAACTCATAAAAAAATATACATGTACAATAAGTTTTTAAAATATGTCTTGTATTATTGAAAATGAGTGAAAATAAGGATATTTAAGATCATAGATTGATTTGACTTATTCTTTTTAATTTTCGAGATGAAAACTATTGAGATGGATGGTTTTGAGGATGAACTTTGCTAGAACTAATTTACAAACCTTAAGAATCTTAACTAAATGAGTTTAATTTTAGAAGTAAGGTTGTCATGTGACTGTTGACAATATTTTTGAATTTCTCTTTGAGTGATTTTATTTTTATGATTATAAGATACGATTGTGAAAATCTAACCAAGATGTTTGTTGAGTCTTTATTTTTGTGAGCATTGTGTTATAAGTAAGCAAAACATATTAAAATTCAGTAAGACAAATGTTAGGAATAAAACCATTTTAGAGTTGATTCACTCTGATATTTGGGAAGTACTGGTTCAATCTTCAGGGAAAGTAAAATATTTTGTATCATTTATTGACGATTTTTCTAGAAGATGTTGGGTGTATCTGATCAAAAATAAGTTAGATGTGATGCCAGTTTTCAAAAATTTCAAAGCACAAATTGAAGTTGAAACTGAAAGGAGAATCAAGTGTTTAAGGACAGATAATATAGGAGAATATTGCAGCAAGAAGGCATCAAAAGGCAAACTACTATACCATGCACTCCTCAACATAAAATGATAAATTTTGTTTAACTTACAAATCCAAAAAATCTGAACTAGATGAGTTTAACTTTTGAAGTAAGGTTGTCATGTGACTGTTGACAATATTTTTGAATTTCTGTTTGAGTGATTTTATTTTTATGATTATGAGATACGATTGTGAAAATCTAACAAGATGTTTGTTGAGTATTTATTTTTGTTTATTAGAGCTGTCTTAAATAATATCACTAGAAATCCTTACGAGATTATAACTCATATGTGGTCTTAAAAGCCTGTTATATACATTAAATGTAATAGCAATTACATGATAAAGTGGTTTAGTTAAAATTTTCTTTTCTTTATTTTTATTTTAGTTCTTGCTGTAAAATATTAAGTTTAGGGATATTTGATGTGCCTATATTTATTGATTATTTAAATACCTTTTCAACTTAATTTATAATTAATTTATGAGTTCTTAATTTATTATGTTTGATTTAGAACATGAGTAAAAAAAATAAAGATTTCTAAAGAAATTTGAAATATTTAAAGAGTCAGGGATTGAAATGAGAATATCCATATATTAATCCACACGATTCACGCGAAAGACAGGAAAGATTTGTGTGCCTATGTTTTGCTTAGTTTGAATTTTTCTCAAAGAAAGAAAGAAAGAAATAGCAGCCCGGCGGCATAGAGAAAATAGGGGCAGAAATTGCAAAAAAAACAAAAAAAAAAAAACATGATGCACACGAAGTAACGCGGCATAGGAGTTTTCACGTGCCGATTGTACTGGAAGTTCGGAGCAGAGCTTGAATTAGGGGTGTGCAACCGTTATCGGTAGATTTGGAATCAGATTGAAAATTAAATTTTAAAATAGGAACCGATTATTTTAGGGTAAATTTTGGTTTGAAAATATAGAATTGAAAAAAAGTTTCGCTGTTACATTTTAAAGAACCATAACTTATTCATGGAATCGAAAATTGTAACTAATTTTAGAACCGAATTTTCCGAACTCACACCTATTAAAATAAACACAAAACATATTCATGGATATTGTTTCAGGTTATATATCTAACACTCATAATTACCGCGAAGGGATGTCTAGAGAGAGAAAATTAGGAAGCGATGTGTAGAGAAAAACAACACACATATATATATGTATGACATAATTTTTTTTCCTTTTTACTAAGAAGGGAAGTGTAAAGAGATTTAAATAGGAAAATAAATGTGATATAGTTGTCATTGGTCAATAATGTACCACCGAGGGAAAATTTTTAATCTATAATTATGGTACCACGTGTGTAATAATTTAATAAAACACAATTTATATATTATATATAATTAATTCTTTATGTGGTGAAATTATTTTAAACATTTATTTATAACTGATGGGCCGAAAGCATACATTTTAAATTGATTGTTGATAATTAAATGTGCATGGAAAGACTTAGTCCCTTTTAGTCTTCTTTATCATTTTTCCTGAAATAAATGTTTAAATGAAGGTTGAAAAAAATGGAAGAGCAATTAATCAAAGTTGACAGCTGATTTTCCTTCCAAGGATAAATCCGGAAACCTATACATCGAACAATCTTTCCTCAACTGTGAATTTATTTGGTTTGTTGGAAACCAAAAGCAAACTTAGCAGAAAAATGGAAAACACGCAGATATGAGCAGAGGATGTAACATGGTTCGACGGAATGGATCCAACCTACGTTCACGGGAACAAAGAAATGAAGCTTTTTATATTTGGTCGGACTTGACCGACCTCTTTTTACAGGTGATTGGGTATGACCGAGCTACTATATCTCTTTATCGTACTAACTTTTTTTCTCTTTTTTACAAGTAGTGCTTGAGTAAAATTTACTAACCCTTATAAAAGTGCTCTCAACCCTTTTATATACTAAGGAAAATAACATTGTTCCATCATTCTCGTGATGTTAGCCACGTGAGCCTGCCACTGCCGAAAGTAAAATCTGTCATCTAACACTTCACTAAAACACTCCTTCTTGGGAAGACTCCACACGCTACCATTATGATGTCAGCCTATATTCACTCGTTCACGCGGTGGCGTGTGTCAGAAGATAGCCCTACAAGCTATGCCTGTCATATCAAGACTTCATGGATGATGCAAGTTTCCAAGCCATGTTTACACCTTGAGTCTTGATCCCGATCAACGTTATCCTGACCTGACCTAAAACACCTAGACCTGCCCAATCGGGTCGGGCAGTTGTAACAACACCCTTCCCGTGATGCCGAGCCATCGGGTCGGGTCGGACTTGAGATCCCTGATCGCCTGCTTTTCTGGACACTTTTACTCCTCGGGTCGATTGGGAAATTTTCTATTCTTTATTTTTATTTTAGTTCTTGCTGTAAAATATTAAGTTTAGGGATATTTGATGTGCCTATATTTATTGATTATTTAAATACCTTTTCAACTTAATTTATAATTAATTTATGAGTTCTTAATTTATTATGTTTGATTTAGAACATGAGTAAAAAAAATAAAGATTTCTAAGGAAATTTGAAATATTTAAAGAGTCAGGGATTGAAATGAGAATATCCATATATTAATCCACACGATTCACGCGAAAGACAGGAAAGATTTGTGTGCCTATGTTTTGCTTAGTTTGATTTTTTCTCAAAGAAAGAAAGAAATAGCAGCCCAGCGGCATAGAGAAAATAGGGGCAGAGCTGCAGAAAATTGCAAAAAATAAAAATAAAAATAAAAATAAAAATAAAAACATTATGCACACGAAGTAACGCGGCATTGGAGCTTTTACGTGTCGATTGTACTGGAAGTTCGGAGCAGATCTTGAATTAGGGGTGTGCAACCGTTATCGGTAGATTTGGAATCGGATTGAAAATTAAATTTTAAAATAGGAATCGATTATTTTAGGGTAAATTTTGGTTTGAAAATATGGATTTGAAAAAAGGTTTCGCTGTTACATTTTAAAGAACCATAACTTATTCATGGAATCGAAAATTATAACCAATTTTAGAACCAAATTTTCCGAACTCACACCTATTAAAATAAACACAGAACATATTCATGGACATTGTTTCAGGTTATATATCTAACACTCATAATTACCGCGAAGGGATGTCTAGAGAGAGAAAATTAGGAAGCGATGTGTAGAGAAAAACAACATATATATATATATAATATATATATATATATATATATTATTATTTTTTTCCTTTTTACTAAGAAGGGAAGTGTAAAGAGATTTAAATAGGAAAATAAATGTGATATAGTTGTCATTGGTCAATAATGTACCACCGAGGGAAAAATTTTAATCTATAATTATGGTACCGCGTGTGTAATAATTTAATAAAACACAATATATAATTAATTCTTTATGTGGTGAAATTATTTTAAACATTTATTTATAACTGATGGGCCGAAAGCATACATTTTAAATTGATCGTTGAAAGTTAAATGTGCATGGAAAGACTTAGTCCCCTTTAGTCTTCTTTATCATTTTTCCTGAAATAAATGTTTAAATGAAGGTTGAAAAAAAAGGAAGAGCAATTAATCAAAGTTGAGCGAATAAAGATGAAGATGGGTCTGGTTTTGTTGCAGATCATTCTGTTACTATGCCACCAAACCAAAGGATCTAAGTGTCGAAATGAATGTGGGAAAACATACATTGAGTACCCCTTTGGAATCGGAGAAGGGTGCTACTTCGATAAGAGCTTTGAAGTTGTCTGCAGTAACTCTACTGGATTCGAAAAAGCTTTCCTTAAAAGCATCAACATGAAATTATCCTCAGACATACCTATCATCGGTCCCCATATTGAAGTCAATGTTTCTGCAATTTCTTTGAATAGCAGTAATGCTAATGCTGAAGGCTTTAACCTGACAGGCACCCCATTTTCCTTTTCAGAAAGGAACAATGGGTTCATTGCCATAGGTTGTGACAACCATGCCAACCAGAAGAATGATTCAAGTTCAACAAACCCCCTGGCATGCTGGTCTATTTGTAAATGCGATACTAATCAGAATACTGGTAGCTGTTATATGTTATGTAACATGAATAGAAGTCAAGTTTTGGATGTGAATACATCCTTGTATTTTCAGAATCTTTCACCACAGGAATGCAGACCAGTTTCTTTGGTTGGACGTTATTTCTTAATCGATCTGGTAACCCCGAATGTTTTGAACAACGGTGAAGATATTCCTGTCATATTGGACTGGGGAACTGACAGAGGCAGTTGTAGTGAAGAATATACTCCTGACACTGCAATTTGTAATTCTGATGATTACTGTTTTGTTCAATTAGATTCAGGTTATCTTTGTCATTGCTATTCTAACAGATCATCATCTGGAGAAATATGTGAAGGTACTAATTCAGCAGATCATTTGTGTTTTGTTTCCAAATGCTTGAATTTGCCATAATTTTAGTTTATGCTATGGCTGTGTGCAGGTATGTTGATCTATAATACAACAAGCGGATACAACTTCTCCAAATGTCCTAGTGGTTATTACTCTAATTCTATATCTAACCAAGAACTGCAATGCTACCCAATAAATTCAAAATTCGGGAAAAAATCTCGTGATAAATTTATCATTATAGGTACCCAAATCTCTACACTTTTTTTTTTTTTTTTTTTTCTGTTACTAAGTGAGTTTCAGATTGCTTATGCTTTCAACATAATTTAAAAGAAAAATTGCTTAAATGTTCACCATGAATGATGCAGGTGGCATTAGTGGTGGGCTTGGAATGTTGTTTCTACTCACTGGAGCATGGATGCTGTGCAAGTTTGTCAAAAGAAGAAGGGTTATCAAGCTCAAGAAAAGATTCTTCAAGCAAAATGGCGGTTTATTGCTGCAGCAAGAGTTGTATTCCACTGAAGGTAATATTCAGAAGACAAAACTATTCACTTCCAAGGAATTGGAAAAGGCCACTGATAACTTCAACACAAATCGAATCCTTGGTCAAGGAGGCCAAGGAACTGTGTACAAAGGAATGATGGCAGATGGAAAAATCGTTGCTGTTAAAAAATCTGGAGTAATAGATGAGCGTAAAGTTGAAGAATTTATTAATGAGGTGGTAATTTTGTCTCAAATTAATCACAGAAATGTTGTCAAGTTGCTAGGCTGTTGCTTGGAGACCCAAGTTCCTCTTTTAGTCTACGAATTCATTCCTAATGGGACTCTCTTTCAATACATACACGATCAAAGTGAGGAGTTTCCAATCACGTGGGAAATGAGATTGCGAATGGCCGTTGAAGTTTCAGGTGCTCTATCCTATTTGCATTCAGCTGCTTCCATACCTATTTATCATCGAGATATCAAGTCTACCAACATACTATTGGATGATAAATATCGTGTCAAGGTTTCAGATTTTGGGGCTTCAAGGTCTATGGTAGTTGATCAAACACACATGACTACTAAAGTTCAAGGCACCTTTGGATACTTAGATCCTGAGTATTTTCGATCGAGTCGATTTACGGAAAAAAGTGATGTTTATAGCTTCGGAGTAGTTCTTGCTGAGCTACTAACAGGGGAAAGACCGATTCGTTTGATTGACTCTGAAGAAGATAGAAGTTTGGCAGCATTCTTTCTATGTGCAATGAAAGACGATCGTTTGTTCGAAATCATTGATGCGCATGTCATGAATGAGGGTGGTAAGGAAGAGATTATAACAGTTGCTAAACTTGCAAAGAGATGCTTGAACCTTAATGGGAAGAAGAGACCTACGATGAGAGAAGTAGCCATGGAATTAGCCGGGATTAGAGGATGCAATGGAGATTCAAATATTGTTCAAGAAAGTCTTGAAGAGAGTGATAGTGTAGATGGTGACATTGCTGAAGATTTTGAAACTGATGGATCTTTCACGGGATCAGATTTTGATAGTGTCACTGTCTCAGTGGATGTTGATCCTCTCAGTTCAAACATTTGTTGAAGCGATTCACTACTTTATATACATGATCCTGAAATTTAGAGTTTTATATATGATGTTTCAAGTTTTGTACATTTGAATTTTTAAGTTTGGTTTTCAAATTTTATGCTAGAGTTTTAAGTTGAGATTTCAATTTCAGTGCTGAATTGTAGTTGAACATGTAAATTAGAACTAACTAGGCAGCCAACATTGATCCATATGAAATTACCTACAAGCAATAACAAATAACAATTATAACCAAGTGGGGTGAATTGAGTAATTAAAAAAATTAATGCGGAATTATAAATCTTGTCAATTTTAAGCTTTCAAATTGTAGTTGAAAATGTAAATTAGAACTAACTAGGCAGCTAGCATTGATCCATCTTGGGATGTCCTTGTGCTTGAAGATTAAAAAAAGCAGCTTTCCTGCTATTCAGTTTTCTTAGAGGCATTTCGTCGAGCACCTGAGCATCTCCATCGAACACCTGGCTACACTAATTGTGTATTCATCTAATCAAATTTAAACACATGTACCGTTATTTTAAAATGGACCAATGATCACACTAATAGTAAGAGAAAGAAAACAAATTATAACATGTGACGTGAACCGACCTTTGTAAGTTTTCCTAAAAGGGCAAAAAAATTGTGTGTGGATGTAACCGATGTATAACTAATAAATTAATAAATGATGAACACGATGTAATATTATTTTATAGTTATTTTTTTATATTTTAACATATATGATAATTAATTATTGAATTGTTAAATTGATGCCGTGATATATATATTATATTGTAATTTTTCTCTTGTGGAGGAAGGGTCAAAGTGAGACAGAGGTGTGTGGAATATAACAATAATTTTATGAGACAATTTTATAAGGATGATCTAGTTGTCAAAAAGCAAGTGTCTCAAAATTTAAAATAAATATTTATATATCATTATATTATTGGACGGTCGGGTTTGAGTTTGACCCGTACTATGTAAGTTTTTCAAGGGGTGAACATAATTTCGGGTCAAACCGCGAACCGCATCGAACGGAACCGAACCGCGCGGTTTGAAAAAATATTAAAAATAATTGTGAACCGCACCGAATCGAACAGCAAATTTCGGACCGATGTGCGGTTTTGACCCATGTCAAACCACGAACCACCCAAACCGCAAATTTTGATTCGAATCGCGACCCGAACCGCCGACCCGCGTTCAAATTAAATATTATTTTATATTTTTCTTCTTCTTTAACTATGAAAATTAAGATATTTAATGATCATATAACAATATGTAATTAATAAATGAAAATTGTGTAATTTTTTCTTCAATTATAATGTGAAAACACACAAAATTTTCTTAAAAAATTTATAATCCAAACCGCCGACCCGAACCGTCTAAACCACTAACCTAAACCGCCGCGATTTTCCTTATCAAATTTGCGGTTTCGTTTTCTAATTTCTCAAACCGCCAACCCGCACAATTTGAAGTAAAAAACGAAAAAATCGTCCCGAACCGCACCGCTAACACCCCTAATTTTTTCTACGCTTATGATGACCCCGAACATTTGATGATATATGAATTCCAAAAATAAAAGGAAAAATATACGCGGTATATGAAAATGGGTCAACAACGTGACGCTGCATCTTTGTTTGCTTCACGCGTGAATCTTGCATCCAAAAAAATCCTAACCGTTGATCATTTTCACTTGTAAATAATAAACCGTTAACATTTATTTATCATTGAAAATTAAAATACAATAGTAAATAGTGGGTTATAAATAAATTTGAACATCTATTTATCAGTCATTGATCGAATTTGTGCTACTTAATTTTTTTGGTTAGTAGTAATGTTTGAATTGGAAAGTATTTATTATCCCATATTATAAAGAAAAGTACTTGTATAATTTCGTGCTCCTTGTTACTTTAATTAATTAAAGAGAATTGGACATGGGCTTGTCTTGGGCTTCACATTATAATATATTTTTTAATTTTGAAAAATATTATAGGCAGTTTTATTTTTAATAAAAATGTCATATTTGTTTTATTCGAACAGGTTTGATGAAGTAATGTTTTATAATATGTTTAATTTAAGCTAAAATTTAAATTCAAATCAAAGAGTCACTACACTTTATAAAAAGACTTTTTTTTTTTTTTTTTTTGGAAACAATGGAAACCCCGCCACCAAACCACCCATTTTGGGCCGCGGCGCAGGTAAAACCACCGGCTGTCCCAGACTCTTACAAGAAGTGCATTCCCTGGATTCGAACCCAGAATCTCAAGGTGAGATCCTGAACCCTACACCACCAAGCCACACCCCCTTGGGGACGCTTTATAAAAAGACACCGGAAGAGTTATCTTAGAGTGTGGGGGGTTTTGGAGGGGAGGGGGCATATTATTTTAAATTATGTTTGTTTGGTTCAATTTGTTGGAGGGGATGTGAGGGGAGCAAAATCCCTCATAAGTCAATTTTAACTCCCCTCCAAAAGTGGGGGGTTTTGGAGGGGAGAGAAAGTGAGCAATTAAAATTTTAAATATATTGACTAAATTATATATACTTATACATTAAAATCCAAAATTGTCCTAATTATAAATCTCTCTTATATTTGCTTCACCATTCAATTCTTCTTATTCTCTTATCTTATATTTGTTTTAATTTTATTTTTAATAACACGTATTATGTAGAGTTTTTAATTTTAATTTTATTTTTTGTTTAATTTAAAGATAATATAAGTCTATATTGTTTTAATTTTATTTATAAAAGGCTACAATGATAAAATAGTAAATTAGTTTTAAAATTTCTCCCCTCCTTTCTTGAACCAAACATATATCTAATTAAAAACTCTCCCCTCCTCTCTCCTCCCCTCCTTTGAACCAAACACATATTTAATTAAAATCTATTCACTCCTCTCCCCTCACCTCCATTAAAATCCCTCTCCTCCCCTCCTGAACCAAACAGACCCTTATGCTTTGGATGCTTTTTATATACATTTAATTTCTTCCATCTTTACAATTTTACATATGAATGAGAGAGGCAACAAATTTACTTGTTAGATTTCCTGAATTTTGGTGATATATTAACTCATAAATATAAACGGTTGTATTTTGGGCACAGACTCCTGTTGAATGAGGAGACATTATATCTTAGGATATTATTGTACAGGCCTCCGTTTATACAAATTAATATTCCATTGTGTATAATTTCGTTGATTTTCTGTAATGATATCATATACTACATAAAATAATAATAATATTATTATTATTATTATTATTATTTGTCTTATGTATTCAAACTATTGATCGTTATTTCCAATAACTTTTAAAATACGAAAATTATCTTGTCGGAGGGATATGTTCGAATTTATGATATCATTTTGATGATAAATTAAAAAATAAAATCAAAAAAATTAAAATTATATTATTTTTAATGATGATTTTATCCGTATAGCTTTTATTTAGTCTTCATTTCTCGTACCGGAAATAAAGAAGGCAGGTGGGAAATGTAAAGAGAGAATATAGGAAAATGAATGTGAAGCATAGCTGTCATTTGTCAAAAGTACACAGCCAAGGATAATGGTTCAAATTATTGAACATTTATTTATAATTGATGGGCCGCCATGCACACGTTTGAAATTATCATTGACCATTGAATGAATGTGGTTGCAAAGACTTTCTAAGCACTGAAAAAAAAAAAAAAATGTTTAAATGTGAAGGTTGAAGAAAATGGAAGAGCAATCAATAGAAGTTTGAGTGAACAGAGAGATGAAGATGGCAGTTGATTATGGTCTGGTTTTGTTACAGATCATTTTGATACTAAGCCACCAAATCAAAGAATCAGAGCCATTAATGTGCCCAGATCAATGTGGGGAAATATACGGCATTCGGTACCCCTTCGGAATCGGAGAAGGGTGCTACTTTGATAAGAGCTTTGAAGTTGTCTGCAATAACTCTGCAGGATCCGAAAAAGCTTTCCTTAAAAGCATTAACCTGGAATTATCATCATATATATCTTACAGCAGCTCTCCTTTCAATGACCTGCAATTCATCTCATATGTATCTAACATCTCTCCCTACATTGCAGTCAATGTTTCTGTAATTTCTTTGAATGCTGATGCTGATGCTAAAGGCATTGACCTGACAGGCACCCCATTTTCCTTTCCGCAAAGGGACAATAGATTCATTGCCATTGGTTGTGACAACCAGAAGAATGATTCAAGTAACTCAACAATTCATGGCGGATGCAGGTCTATTTGTACATGCAGTCCTGGTCAGAATACTGGTTGCTGTGATATGTTATGTAACATACCTATAAATAGTACAAGAGTTTTCGATGCGAATACATTGTATTCTCAGAGTATTTCATCACAGGAATGCAGGTCTGTTTCTATGGTTCTCGAACGTTGGCTTTTCTCAAATTACCTGGTAACTCCGAATGTTTTGAAGAACAGTGAAGATGTGCCTGTCCAGTTGGAGTGGGGTCAACCGAGAGGCAGTTGTAGTGAAGAATATAATTCTGACACTGCAAGTTGTAATTTGGATGGCAACTGTTTGGTTCAATTAGGCTCAGGTTATTTTTGTGTTTGCAGATCATCATCTGGTCCTTACCCCGAGATATGTGAAGGTAGTAATTCTACAGATCATTTAGGCTTAGGCTATCTTTATGTTTATTTTAGTTTAATTTTATGCCATGGCTGTGTGCAGGTAGCTTGATCTGTAATACAACAAGCGGATACAACTGCTCTGAATGTCCTAGACGTTATTACTCTGATTCTAGATCTAACCAAGAATTGGAATGCTACTCAATAACTTTGAATTCTGAAGGATTCGGGAAAAATTCTCGTGATAAATTTATCATTATAGGTAGGTACGAACATCGATCTACTTTGTGTTTGTTTTTCAGCAAAATTTTAAAAAGCAAAATAGCTTATGTTAGAGGGGAAAAAAAAAAGAAAAGAAAGTACTCTTGACCTTGCATGAATGATGCAGGTGGCATTAGTGGTGGGCTTGGAATGTTGTTTCTACTCACTGGAGCATGGATGCTGTGCAAATTTGTCAAAAGAAGAAGGGAAGTCAAGCTTAAGAAAAAATTCTTCAGGAAAAATGGTGGTTTATTGTTGCAACAAGAGTTGTCTTCCATTGAAGGCAATATTGAGAAAACAAAATTGTTTACTTGCAAGGAATTGGAAAACGCCACTGATAACTTTAACACCAATCGAATCCTTGGTAAAGGGGGCCAAGGTACTGTGTACAAAGGAATGTTGACAGATGGAAAAATCGTTGCTGTGAAAAAATCTATAGCAATGGATGAGAGAAAAGTTGATGAATTCATTAATGAAGTGGTAATTTTGTCTCAAATTAACCACAGAAATGTTGTTAAGTTACTAGGATGTTGCTTGGAGACTGAAGTTCCTCTTTTAGTCTATGAATTTATTCCTAATGGAACTCTCTTTCAATTGATACATGATCAAAGTGAGGAGTTTCCAATCACATGGGAAATGAGATTGCGAATTGTTGTTGAAGTTTCAGGTGCTCTGTCCTATTTGCATTCAGCTGCTTCCATATCTATTTATCATCGAGATATCAAGTCTATGAACATACTTTTGGATGATAAATATTGCTCCAAAATTTCAGATTTCGGGGCTTCAAAGTCTATGGGAGTTGATCAAACACACATGACTACTCGAGTCCAAGGCACCTTTGGATACTTAGATCCTGAGTATTTTCGGTCAAGTCAATTTACTGAAAAAAGCGATGTTTATAGCTTTGGAGTAGTTCTTGTTGAGCTATTAACAGGACAAAGACCGATTCGTTTGATTAACTCAGAAGATCAAAATAGAAGTTTATCAGGATACTTTCTATGTGCTATGGAAGAAGATCGTTTGGATGAAATCCTTGATGCGCATGTCATGAGTGAGGATGGTAATAAGGATGAGATTGTAACAGTAGCTAAACTTGCAAAGAGATGCTTGAACCTTAAGGGGAAAAATAGACCAACAATGAGAGAAGTAGCTGTGGAATTAGCAGGGATTAAAGGATACAATGGAGATTCAAATATTATTCAAGAAAGTCTTGAACAAAATGATTGTGTGGATGGTGACATAACTGTAGATTTTCAGACTGTGGATCCTTCATAGGATTAATTTTTTGATAGTGTCACTGTTTGAAGAGATACTGTTGATCCTCTCATTTCGAACATATGTTGAAAGGATTTTACGTGAACCTGAAGCTTCAGGTTTTATGTACAGTATATATGATGTTTCAAGTTTTGTAATTTGAATTTTAAGTTCGGTTTTCAACTTTTATGCTTGAGTTTTAAGTTGGGATTTCAATTTAGTGCTGGAGTTTAGATGAAAATGTAAATTGTCATTTTTAGGTTTTTCAATCAAGAGTCCTATAGTTCAAGAAGAGATTAAAAATAAAAATTCTATATTTTCTCGTTATCAAACATGAAATTATTCGCAGCTCTTTCACACTAAAGTCTAAAACCTTAAAAATCTTTCTCCACCTCTGATTTGAGAAGTAGCTTTTGCTATCACATTCTTTATAGAATAAATAATCCTACACTTACATGTGTGGTTGGGATACGTGGTATGTACATATAGCGAACCGGTATTTAGTATTTTCATAATTATGGATGATGATGAGCCGAATATGATATTTTACTTTAAATATATGTATCCGACTCATTTAATTAATAGGTATGAAAAATAAATTCTATATTCGACCATAATGTATATTCTTGCGGGTCTCCATTCACACATGAGATTTATCTCTATTAGAACAATGATTCAAATACTTGTATCCGACCCATTCAACTAAAGAGTATATAAATCATCAATTTACTTGTCTCTAACGTACCCGGGCCATGCGGCTTTCATCTCCATGCAGATTTTTATCACCCCTATTAATAATAGGTATTGTAAAATTATTGTGTTAATGATGAAAATAAAGTCAACTATTACATATCACTTGATAATTAATCATTGATGACGCGTTTATCAAAGTGATGTATGGGCCAAATTTGGTCCAAGGGCAATTTCGTCCTTTAGCTTCAGGACCAATACTGAACGCACCCCAGACTCCCCAACACAAGACCCAGGCTCAAGAATCTACCTCAAAAGGAAGCCCCAATGATTGAAGTGTATAGAGGCCCAGAGATTCACAAGCCCAGGCCCAGTGAAATACCACGTGCTCAAAGCATAATCGGGGCTCACCCTACGCCAGTCCACATAACGCCCAGTCTCATAAACACCATTCATAACCCATCTATTCCAGCCTACAACGCAGTAATAGCTCCTCACGAAGTCGACCGTTACCATGACCCAACAGACGAGCAATCAAAGGGCAATAAAGGCACACGTTACTGGAGCATGTATATATAGGAAACGAGGCTCCATGAGGTAGGGGATATTGAATTTCAAGATCTCCTACTCATAATCTCAGTATACTCCCCCCATAGCTCTCAGCACCTCCAAACTATCGCCCTCACGGCAGCCTACAGGGATCAAGGTAACATCTGACCTTGCTCCTCCTTCTACGACTTTTGCACTTCATTTTCCTCACTGACTTGGGCGTCGGAGTGTCTACGGCATCCACATCTACGGCATCCACATCACCGGTGGGTAGACCCTCCACGCTCACCCTTCCTCTTTGTTTTGCAGGATCACCAGTGCCCCCCTTCACGAAATCTCGATTGTAGACCTCGGGCGAAATCCAGCGTCTACAGTTTGGCACCCACCGTGGGGCCCTAGCGATTTATAAGCAAACAAAGCTTACGTCTACCCTACGAGAACTTGCAAGCATAAATATGGCATCCGGCAGCGAGCCTTCAGATCACCTAGCCAACCAATTGCCGCCCTAAAGGAAAGTTTACGTGTTCTGGAAGAAGAAAATTCGGTCATGAAGAGTTCCAATAGCGACCTCTGAAAATAGCTGGAACATCTTTCGTCCACCTACAAACGAGGAAGGCTCGACGACCCCCCCTAACGAACCGAGCCGCCAACACAATCCAATGGAGACGCCATGCGATGCAACGGCGACATTCCCCCTTCCGAAAATCATTCAGTTGGTCATGGGAGGAACCTGTTGGGGTTGGTGCTCAGAGCGCCAATCCGGACCGTATTCATGTCTGATTCATGAATACGAACATCCCCTTATTCCATAATATTACTTATTTATGGTTGCACCTCTTGTTCTTATACGTATTCGATCTGATTACGATTAGATTGAAACTAAATGTGTTTAGTGATATATATATATTAGACAAAGGCCCGATAATATATAATGCAGTACACAGTTACAAAGTTAGTTTGTAATTGACATTGGGAAGTGTCACTGCTATATGAATATTATCAAACATAGTTTCCGGTCAAGATTTGCTAACACGGGTCGTTTAGTCAATCCGTTGAGACCAGTGCATGTCGTATATCGAGACTTGGTCCGATGGTTTTATCCAATGAACCATGAGTCTAGGAGACTCGTATAGACGTGTAGGTGTTTATAATGGATAAACACTGAATGACTCACCGAAGATTCTTAATGGATGGTACACCAACGTCAATAAGAATCTTCTCGGGTTGAGTAGCATAGTGGTCATTCGACTTGAGACACCACTGTGGATGTATGAGACATCCTCCACACTTAGATGGCAGTCACGTCACCGATCTATTTAGATCAGACATCCGCCTGTTCGTTGGGTGTGGATCGATCCTCAAGATATCCTGTGTGTGTCAAGATAGGATCCGTCAGTTCTGTGTACAGAGCATAGGTAGTCCATATATATTTAGCAGTCTGTTAAATCTGTGGCCACAGTATACATCGGAAGCAAGTTCCGAGTGTTATTTAGAGATTGCTAATAGATACGTCGACGAGATAATACCTATAGAGATTTGACGTTCACATCTATATCTCTGGATTATCTGGATACCTGTGACGGAGGGATTATACGTATGCAATGACCTCGACCTGTATGATTCAGTGAGATTATCCGTGATCGTCATAATCTACGGTGGATAGATTATGGACACAAAATTGGATTTTGTGACGGATATACCTGAATCTAGAGAGTCTCAATAATGAACATACTTGTAGAGCACTAGAGCAACATTTATGAATAATGATGATTATTTATAAATCGTTTAAAATCGTTAAAACGAAAAATACATGCGAACGGGCCGAACCGTCATTTCCTAATTAATGTGTATTTGTATTTAATATATGATATTATTAAATACACATTAATAAATAGTCCAATAAAGGTATTTGACATATATCATCAATATATGTATTTGAGATGTTTTAAAGTAAATATAATACATATATTGATTATTTTGTATTTAATTAATTATTTAATTGTTAAATGATTAATATAATTAAAATATAAATATATCACCAAATGATAAAGTTAGGAAATGATTATAATGTAATGTTTGACTTTACATTAAAGGAAAAGGTTGTCAAATTGATTTTGACTTCTTAAGATATTTGTTCAAAATTGTTTGAAAAATAAAATATCTTTCCTTTATTTCTTCATAATTTCGGCCAACACCTTATAATATAAGAGTTATATTTTTTCTTGGTTGCTTTGTTGACTTAAATAAATATCAATAAGGTGTTTTAGATATTTATTAAGTTGATAAGATAATTGATAAATGAAATTTGAAATGAAATTGAAATTAATATTTTTTGTGTTAGCCTTTACCATTTTCGGCCAAGGCAAGTTTTGTACATATATATTGTTTTCATTTCATTTCATTTGATAACCTAATACACTTTAAAGAAAACTCCATTAATGGAAACAAAGGAAGATTGTGAGAAAGAAAGAAGAAATCAAGAAAGCTTGGATTTTAGTAAGTTTTCTTCAACTTACTATTAGAAAGGAAAATGTTCCTTAGGATCTAGGCTTTAACATATGATGTTCTTAGGTTATTTCTTTCTTTATTCTTTTTTTTTTTTTTGATGATGGAAGTTTTGATGAAAGTGTAGAGCATGTGTGATGAAGGAAGCTTATGGCTATTGTAGTAATAAGTGTTCTTTTGTGGTTTTGGAAACCTTGTTGCTAATCTAGAGTTGTTGACCCACTCTTAGATGACCTAGATTTGATCTTGAGTTGTTTCATTGTGTTGAGACTTTGATTGGATGGAAGAAAGATGATTGAAGTGTTGGATTTAACCAATTTGGTCTAATTTGTCCAATTTGATGAAATTGAAAAATTAGGGTTCATGACCAATTCCAAATTGGGGGATTTTCATATATGTTGTGAATTTGGATGTGTATATGATGCATATAAAGTTTCATGTTCATTGGATTACATCTTGATGTGTTTTGATGCATGAAATGACAAAATGCACAAATTGCCCACCAAAGGGAGCATTCAGCCAAGGATGAAAAATGGGGATTTATGTTGCTTTTGGTGTTTTGATGTTTTGAACATGCTAAGTTCATCTTAGAAATGATTTAGAATCATTCAAAATGATTCGATCAATTTCGGACTAAAATGGACTAAATACCAAGTGTAAGGGTAATTTGGTAAATTCACTTAAATATGATTTATTTGAATTTTTTTCATAATTTGATTATTGGATAATTAAATAAATATGTTTATTTAATTAATCCGAGAAAAAGTTTTGAAATCGGAAAATTTGATTTTCCCGTTTTCCGCTGCGTTACCGGATTAGCCCCTAAAACCCCTACAAAATGGTATCAGAGCGAGTCTGATTCTAGGCCTCCATAAATGATTAGCTTGTTTTATTCAATGTTTAATCATGTTTTCTTGACTTTATACATGCATGTTATAATCTAATTTGATTATTTAGGGTGTATGACACTTAATGGAATATCCCCTCTTAATAAGGTTTTAAGTAACTAGTATTTGAATACTTGTTTCTTGGTCCGTCTTGTCAATACGGTTTATAAATATCTTTTCGTTGACTACATCCGAGACCGTGCCTCTGCTGTGAGGGTGTAGCTGATAGAAATTTATTTATGCCGAATGTATATTAGATACTAGATAAATTCAAGCGAAAGCGGAATCCTGAACGTGCCCTAGCTGTCAGGGTTACGCAAGTAACTTGAGTTTATCATTGACAATTTTAAACCTTGGTACGTCTCTTTGTGGGCCTGCCTTCGCAACGACAACGAGAAACGACCTGAAAAGCTTAGCTCCACCTTAACTCATTAGCCGTTCATGAAGTGGGGAATGGAAATTATTGTGAAGCTTCATGTCGCCATTGGGCAACGAGTCTACATGCTCGCATTGACATACTATTATTCAAAGTGGATCGAGGCAGAAGCCTTCGCAAGGATAAGAGACCGAGAAGTACAAACATTCATCTGGAAGAATATTATCTGTCGTTTCGACCTACCCATAGAGATTGTCACTAATAATGGATCCCAGTTTATCAGTCACCGCTTCCAGGATTTCTGCAAGAATTGGGGAATTAAGCTCAGCTTCTCCACCCCGCGCTACCCACAAGCCAACGGTCAAGCTGAGTCATCCAATAAAACGATTATAAATACTCTAAAAAAGAGGCTGGAGAAAGCAAAAGGAGCCTGGGCAGACGAACTCACGGGGGTCTTATGGTCGTACGAACAACAATAAGATCGTCTACTGGTGAAACGACATTCTCCTTGACATTTGGAACCGAGGCAGTCATTCCAACCGACTTCGGTGTGCCTTCACCACGGTACCCGTGGATTTATGAGGATATGAACAATAGACTCATGACCAATGCACTCGACACTGTCGAAGAATTAAGGGAAAACGCGTTCATACGGCTCGCAGCCTACCGACAGAAAATATCCAAACACTTCGATAAAAACGTGAGAAGTATAAGTTTCAAGGAAGGGGACTGGGTCCTTCACCGAGTCTTCCAAAATACCAATGATGCTAGAGATGGGAAACTCGGACCCACTTGGGAAGGCCCATACATTGTCAAGAAATTATAGGTCGCGGAGCCTACAAATTAGAAAAAGAAGATGAGAGGCATGTCTTTAACAACTGGAACGCTATTCACCTCAAGAAGTATCACTGATGACCTCGTCACTCGACAAACCGCCATACTACTGCAATAAGGCGACCAATTTGTTTGATTTTAGTTTCGGCCTTTACCTTTAAGTAATTTCAATTGCATTTATGTAATTTTGCATAAGTCTATCGAACGAGTTATTAACAAATGTGGCTACATTCTAGACGACAGGAAAATAAATGTCCAAACAACAATCGAACTATGTATTCATGTATTCACAATCAAAAAATTGTCTTTACAAAACGGGCCAAACCGATATTACAAACAAAAGTAAAGCGACTTCAATCCTTTTGCCTTTCAATAGGCTCAACTGAGTCGACCGGCTGGGAAAGAGGGCCAGTCTCCATTAGCGGTTCTGGTCCCGACTCTACCATGGCGGCTTCATCAGCCTTCTCAACAATATCAACAGTCATCGGGGCCTCTTCAACTCTCTTAGCAATGGTCCCTCCGGTCTCCTCCGGGGCCGCTTCCTTGGAGCTGACCTCATGTCCTCCTTCCACCTCTCATTCCTCGATCGATAGAGAAAGCCCTGCCTCCAACCTCTCACTCATCAAGATCCATTTTCGAGGATTCCAAGTGTTATGCTCCCCTACCAGGAATTGCCTCATCAGAAGACCTATGTCCTTTATAATGGCCTACATGGCCACCCCCTCCAATCTATCCAGCAGTTCGGTCTTCTTGCCCTCCATCTCTTCAGCACTCTCATTTACAGCTTCCAATTTAGAAGTCGTCGCTTCCAATTTAGCATTCGAGTCCTTAGCTTTGTTCTCGGCCTCCCTCACTTTCTTCTTGGATTCTTCGGAGTAAGCTTTAGCCTCAGCAAATTCTTTTCGTAGGGCCGCATTCGACTTATCCAGGTCCTTCGCCTTCCTCAGGCTGGCTTCCACATATCTTTGATGGAAAATAGCATACTCCAAAGTCTGTGGAAAATAGCATTCTCCAAAGTCTGATTCGACATGAACAAAAAAAATTGAAAATTTTCTCTATGAAGATTTTTTAGTACAAAATCCTTACCTCGTAATTTCGATCAACTGCTCTCTTCACAGCCTCCAGTGGTCCCAAAGTCAGCATTCGACATTCATCTTCTTCTAAAAGCAATCCATCGGCGAAGCTGGACAAACTGGAGGGATCCGACATAACTGTCGTGCTCATTGGGATTTTGATTATTACATTCTCTAGGTCTTCCTCAATATCCGGTAATTGTTTTCTCTTCTTAGAAGAATGTCCAGACCCAGTCGACGTCTTGCGAACTGTTTCAGCTGGAAGTATGGCTAGGGTATCCTTCTTTGGAGGTTGAGACTCGGGGACAGTCTCAATTTCCTTCCTCTTGGATTTTTTTCTTCTTCCTCCGTTCCAGCATCTCTTCCACTGACGGTAGTCTGAATTGGCTCATTCTTTCCACTGCGCATAAATTTTCCTCTGGGGTTAGAATTCGTAAAAATAAAGTCTCTTCGAATAGAAGTCGATACGCCCAGGTTATGAGTACGACTGCCAGTATATGTTTGGTCAGAGGCAGATGGATATATTCGGGATAGAAAAATTCTCTCCACAGTGGTGTCAACCTTAACCTTTTCTCCCCCAACACCACCCACCAATTCCTATCAGGCGGGGGAAGACTCGGAATATAGTTTGTATTTGCGACGACCCCAGGCGTCACGTCGAAGCTACGATTGCGGTTTGAGCCTACGAAAAAAAAAAGAGAACGTCAGAGCTACATTGAGTCTACGATCAAGAAAATAATATGACCAATATTCACTCGTAACTTCCCAATATTCAGGAATTCTACCAGGCCCAATCGACTAGAACACGCCCTCTCCCCTAACAAAAAAAGTAAGTCTTTTTCCAGCCCCCTCTATCATTTGTAGTCAGCCCAGAAACTAAATGTTCTCTCTTTTGTCGAAAGAACAAATGATATCTTCATTTCTCCACCACATGTTCCTTCATATAATAAGTATAGAGTAAGTACTTCTCTCCGAATCTGATTCCCAACTCATATGCTAAAACCTAAACCGACATCAGGACTCTCCATGTGTTTGGCATGAGTTGGGAATGGGCTATTCCATAATGATCTAATACATCCCACACAAGGTTTGGAACTGGGAACCTAAACCCATCAACAAAAGGGCGTTCGTAGAACCCAATCCACCCAGAAATTTTATAGTTGATTCGTTCTTTCGAAGAAGCCAACCTAACTTGAACCGACTCAGGGAACCTGTACTTTATTTTGATCCCCCTCATGACTTTCTCGGTTACACTACTTTGAGGATTTTTGGTTAGAAGATTGGTTGGTTCGCTTGTGCTGGGTTCACTCGACTCGGTAGGAATAGATCATAGAGGTGGCACGTCCTTAGAAATACCGATCAGAGCCTTCGTTAATGCGACAATCAACACATCTTCATCACTCCCACTCAGAGTATCTCTACCATACATACTATAAGGGGAAACGACCCGTAAGGGCGAGCCTAATACATCTCCATCGATGAATCATTTGAGCTCGAGCAACCTTCAGTCGACATATCAGTTCACTCTACAAACAACGAATCAACCTAAAACCAGTATGACAGAATATCAAACCTAGGCTTCACACAAACACAATCCTAAAAATGTTGGGGTTGGTGCTCAGAGCGCAAATCCTGACCGTATTTATGTCTGATTTATGAATATGAACAATCCATTTTTCCATAATATTACTTATTTATGGTTGCACCTCTTATTTTTATATACGTATTCGATCTGATTACGATTAGATTGAAATTAAATGTGGTTTAGTGATATGTATATATTAGACAAATGCCCGATAATATATAATGCAGTACACGGTTACAAAGATAGTTTTTAATTGACATTGGGAAGTGTCACTGCTAAATGTATATTATCAAATACAGTTCCTGGTCAAGATTCACTAAACGGGTCGGTTAGTCAAACTGTTGAGACCAGTACATGTCGTATATCGAGACTTGGTCCGATGGTTTATCCCAATGAACCATGAGTCTAGGGAGACTCGTATAGACGTGTAGGTGTTTATAGTGGATAAATATTGAACGAATCACCGAAGATTCTTAATGGATGGTACACCAACGTCAATAAGAATCTTGTCAGGTTGAGTAGCACTTGTGATTCTTAGACTTGAGATGCCACTGTGGGCACATGAGACATCTTCTACACTTAAATGGTAGTCACGTCACCGATCTATTAAGATCAGACCTCCGCTTGTTCATTGGGTGTAGATAGATCCTCAGGGTGTCATGTGTGTGTCAAGATAGGATCCGTCCGTTCTGTGTATCAGAGCATAGGTAGTCCATATGATTAGCAATCAGATAAAACCATGGGCCCGTGGTACAGTTTAGAAACTAGTTCTAAACATTCCTTTTGAGATTGCTAATAGAATAGTCGACTGGATAATCCCTATAGAGATTTGACATTTACATCTATATCTCTGGGATTTATCCGGATACCTGTGATGGAGGAATTATACATTTTCCATGACCTCGACCTGTATGATTCAGCGAGTTTATCTGTGATCGTCATAATTTACGGGTTGATAAATTATGGACACGAAATTGGATTTCGTGACGGATATGCTTGAATCTAGAGAGTCTCAATAATGAAATATACTCGTAGAGCACTAGAACAACATTTATAAATAATATTGATTATTTATAAAGTCGTTTAAAGGTTAAATGCAAAATACATGTTTAGGGACCCGATAGTCATTTCCTTAATTTTTGTGTATTTACATTTAATACTTGATTAATTTAAATACACAATAATTAATTGTCAAATTGAGATATTTGACCAATATCATAAATGAATATATGTATTTAATATTTAATGTAAATATTATACATATATTTAATATATTTGTATTTGATTAATTAATTAATTAATTAATTGTTAAATGATTAAATTAATTAAAATATAGATATTTTAAGTTATGATATTTGTTTTAATGGCTAAGTTGTCATTGTTGACTTTGTTGAAAATATCTTTAAAGTGTAATGATATTATTTTAACAAGTTGGCAACTTAAATTGAAATGAAATTAAAACAAATTTCTTGCAAATTTCCTTAGGCCAAAATGTAGCAAGTATATATTGTTTTGTTTTTCATTTGGTAAATAACCTAATACACTTTATCAAACTCCATTAAAACAAAAGTAAAGAAGGTAGAGAGAAAGAAAAGAAAAATCAAAGGAAAGTTTGGAATTTAGTAAGTATTTCCAACCTTCTATTAGAGAGTAAATTGTTCCTCTTGTTGTGGGCTTCACTTTGTGATGTTCTTAAGTTTTTCTATTCTTTATTCTTTGTGTTTTTGATGGATGAAAGTTTGATGAAGGGGTTAAGCATGTATGAAGTTGGAAGGATGTTACTAGTGTAGTAATAAACATTCTTTTCATGGTTTTAGAACCTTGTTGCTATTCTAGAGTTATTGACCCACTCTTAAATGACCTAGAATTGTTCTATAGTTATTTCATTATGTTGAGACTTGATTTGGATGGAAGAAACATGATTGAAGTATTGGATTTAACCAATTTGGTCTAATTTGTCCAATTTGAAGAAATTGAAAAATTAGGGTTTAAGACCACTTCCAAATTAGGGGATTTTCATTTATGTTGTGTATTTGGATGTGTATATGATACATATGAAATCTTATGTTGATTGGATTTCATCTTGATGTGTTTTGAACCATGGAAGTGCAAAATGCACAAACCCCCCCTAATGTGGCTCTCGGCCTTGGCAAATATTTTTGGGTTTTTTGTTGCAAATTGTGTTTTGATATTAGGAACATGTTTAATTCATATTAGTAATGATTTAGAATCATTCAAAATTGTTTCGGACAATTTCGGACTAAAATGAACAAAATACAAAGTGTAAGGGCAATTCGGTAAATTCACATAAATTTGATTTATTGAATTTCATTTCATAATTTAATTATTGGGTAATTAAATAAATATGTTTATTTAATTAATCCGAGAAAAAGTTTTGAAATCGGAAAATTTGATTTTCCACTGTTTCCGCTGCGTTACCGGATTCAGCCCCTAAAACCCCTTCAAAATGGTATCAGAGCGAGTCTGATTCTAGACCCCCTAAAATGATTAGCTTGTTTGATTCAATGTTTAATCATGTTTTTAACTTATACATGCATGATGCATGTTATAATCTAATTTGATTATATTTAGGGTGTATGACACTTAGAGGAATATCTCCGCTTAATAAAGTTTTGAAGTAACTAGTATTTGGAATACTTGTTTCTTGGTCCGTCTTGTCAATACGATTTATAAATATTTTTCCGTGACTACATCTGAGACCGTGCCTCTACTGTGAGGATGTAACCGATAGGGATTTATTTATGCCGGATGTATATTAGATACTAGATAAATTCAAGCGAAAGCGGAATCCTGAACGTGCCCTAGTTGTCAGGGTTACGCAAGTAACTTGAGTTTATCATTGACGAGTTTAACCTTGGTACGTCTCCTTGTGGGCCTGCCTTAGAAGCGACAACGAGAAACGATCAGGACTGGAAAACCAATGAGTCACTAGTGAGTGATTGACAATGAGTTGTCTACCTGTGAATATACGTAGGCGAGACCGTGCCTCTGCCGTGAGTCGAAATATATTCATGGGGTCCACTTCCCATTATGGAATTCAATTTAATTATCGAATTCTCGTTTTTCCGTTGGGGATTACGGTATTACGTAAAATAGTGGGAGACACTGCTAAGTTTAAAATATTCCATAACTTAGGCAGTGCGTATTATTATGGAAATAACCGCTTGTTTGTTTTCCTTAATCTATATTAGATAGAATTAAACTTTTAATTCACTGCACACATATTTTGATATGTTATCTGACTTGACTCTTGGTTGCAGTTATTCTAGAATAGGTTCTAGATACTATTGGACTAGGATATTATTAGATTGGTCTAAACCATCGGGAACTGTTGTTCCGATTTTCTTGAAAAATCAAGATGGTTAATGACTTAGTTTCTAAGTCATGATAGATAATCTAGATATATATCCCTTTTAGGATATAATACTTTAGAGAGAATATTTTCTTATGCAGTAGGAATTGACTTGAATTAATCCATGTCTCGAGATTCTTGACTGGCATTAAGAAAGCCCCATTAGGTATTTGTTTATCTAGTAATGACGTGTCTTAGCTTGAATGACCTTTAGAGGCAATGTGTCTGACACAATTTTCTAAACAGTTATTTGCAATTGTTGTGAATAGTTGAATGTAAATAGTAAAGTTAAAGAAAGGAGTTCGTATAATTGTGTATAGAAAATATCGATTTTCACAATACAACAACTATAGGTATTGGATATCAGATCTTCTGTCTAGTTATTTAAAATATTAGTTAACGATTGTTTTGATATTTGATATCGGAACTTGCGACTATTGGATAGTTATTTGTTCTTAATAAACAGTTGTTATATATATTTTAAATACAACTAGTAGTGTCATTGACGTAGAGATAAACATTAAGAAAAATTATACGATAAAATAAATAATTTAGAATGGTGCTTTATGAGTTTAATCACTTAAGCATTAGATGCTTATTCCGTATGGTAAATGATGGTTTGATACGAGATCACACCACACATCCTTATCCATTTAATGAATATTGTATTCAGGAAGGTGATTAAGATCTCGTTTAACCAATGATTGTCATTGGACCACCATATTTATTAAACTGATACATTAGATGTATGTAGTTTAATAAATAATAATTGCTTAAGATAGTTTTCTTTATTTCGTAATTTAGTTGATGAATTGTCATAACTTAGTTACGTGTTTCTGAAGGAACACATATTGAACGTCTTGAAATGATCAAGAACTTTCAATCTGTTCTAATGAAACACAGATTGAACATATTGACTCGTTCAAATATATTCAATCTGAAATTTTGAAAACGTGATCCTTAAAATTCATAACAAGTCTTTGAATTGTTCAAAGATCTTTGATATGATAAAACATATGAATTTAAAGCAATTAGTTCTAAGGTTATTCAGTGAATATGATTCATATTCAATATTATTCTTCCACGATTCCATCTTGATGGAATTGAGTAGTGGGAGCAGTTGAATCTTATATGATTTGTTTCGTTTGATATTGAATATTACCGAATTAGTTTCAATACTCTTGGGGTTATGCTCCAGTAACACTAGTTCATCTTTTTAATTTAGGTTCCATTAATTTCTACAGTTACATATATGATATGTATAGGTAGAAAATCTGAATCTTGAAAAGTTTGAGATTTGAATATTTCTTTTATATAATAGTTATATAATGGAAATTACTTACACCTTGAAGGTATAAGTAAAAGTTTATCATTTATTCTATTTTAGAATATTGTATTCTATTTAATAAAATATCTTTCCTACGATCCTAAGTAATAAAATTGTTTTATTACTTTGTGTGTAACATCAGATGTTAACTATTGTAGAAAAGACTTGACTTATTGAAGTCAATTGTGAGAATGAGATAAACTATAATGGAACTACGTAATTAATAAGATGAAACAACCCTTATACATATTCTATATAAGTTTAATAGGATATCAGAATCATTTACGAGTATTTGATATTTAATGATTCTGTTGTTTTCTTACCGAAGAAAATTATCCTATAACTTATAATGGAAGCGATATTTGATATCGATTCTGGAAGTTCACCATTGAACCATAGATCTAAGATTGTTCATAGTTTACTACGATCAAGTTTTGAACTTGATTAAGCTTTCATTATGAATTAGTTCATGATATGTGCTAATTGTTTGCGCAGCGAAAGCAGTGTGAGCTTATTAAAGGTTTGACCTTTACAATATGACAGTGAGAAAAGTTATACTCAGCAATCTATTGTAGATTCAGAGAAAACTTATCTCTAGTCATGCTAATTGAACAATTAAAGATATATTGGTTAATGTTGATATTAAACTGTATATTTTAGCTAAAGAATGCAAAATGGCATTTTTTGAATGACTTATTCAGATAAAATATCAGTTGTGATTTCTTCATTTGAAGATTTCGTTTTGGAATGGCCCTAGAGTTTGTGTTCTGTTGAGGTTGCAGTTTAGTATGCTAGCTTATAGAGCCTATTGTAGACTCGGATAAGTCTTCCGGAAATCTGTGTTCTCTATTTTTGACATCAGTCAGATTGTCTGATCTTGTCAAAGTATAGAGAATACATATGTGTTTGAAGGGTTAGTAGGAGCATACAAATTACTTTTTAGTGTTATATATCCTAACAACATTATCATTATTATAGTAATAATGAGATGTTTGTGAGGAAAAAGGTTTACCTAAGTCTTCTTTACTCAGTGAAAGCAGTGGGAGTAGTCTCTGTTATATTTAATATAAAGTTTTATATAAGATATAAAACTAAGAGACTTGTGAGATACTCATATTATTCGTGCATTAGATGTGATCTAATAAAAGACACAACAAGGCTATCTGTATGACAGTTAGTATAACTGTTTGACAGTTATTGTGTGTCTTATATATAATATTCATCTTTCGTAAAGGATGATTCCTTTTTTCGAAAGAGATATTGATTAGAATGTCTAATCAATCTTATGTATCATTTGATGATGACATAATGAATGTTTTATTATGTGCGATTAAAGATATCAATTTAATCGTAATTGTTACGAGTTATTTTGATATCCTATAGACCATATGATGGATCTTGAAACACGTTCTTTGTGATCTTTGAGATATTAAGAACGAATTTCTAATTCATGGAGAATACATTCTGTAACCATTAGAGTCATATTAGTTTTGAGACTAATTATGACGTTAGACAGTCTACATCATAAAAAGTCACAAAAAATACAGTTGGAGTGTCACGAAGGATTCTACTATTTAGTGGAATTAGATGCAACTTATGAAGTATTGACTTACGAAGTTGCATATTGACCTTATAAATTAGAAGTTTTATATTGGTGTTGTGCTTGCGGTTGTCCTCATAATATTTTGGATTTGATCCATGAATACTTAGACAACTCAGTAGCTGTAGCACAATACAGATATAACATCAGTGTTGTATTAATGTATAATTTATATTCTACAAAATATGAATGATGCTGACTATGGGAAACGATGGAGTTTGTTTGACAAACTCAATATGTCATAGCGGACCTACTTTTTGTTGCCTACCTCTTAAGTGCGAGGTGAGATTTTGAGAGACATGAGTATACGATACACATTGAGATGTGTATATGATACCATGGATTGACATTAGAGCAAGTGGGAGAAATTGTTGGGGTTGGTTCTCAGAGCGCCAATCCGGACCGTATTTATGTCTGATTCATGAATATGAACAATCCATTTTTCCATAATATTACTTATTTATGGTTGCACCTCTTGTTTTTATATACGTATTCGATCTGATTATGATTAGATTGAAATTAAATGTGGTTTAGTGATATGTATATATTAGACAATGCCAGATAATATATAATGCAGTACACATTTACAAAGATAGTTTGTAATTGACATTGGGAAGTGTCACTGCTAAATGTATATTATCAAATACAGTTCCTGGTCAAGATTCACTAACACGGGTCGATTAGTCAAATATGTTGAGACCAATGCATGTCGTATATCGAGACTTGGTCCGATGGTTTATCCCAATGAACCATGAGTCTAGGGAGACTCGTATAGACGTGTAGGTGTTTATAGTGGATAAACATTGAACGACTCACCGAAGATTCTTAATGGATGATACACCAACATCAATAAGAATCTTGTCGGGTTGAGTAGCACTTGTGATTCTTATACTTGAGATGCCATTGTGGGCACATGAGACATCTTCTACACTTATATGGCAGTCACGTCACCGATCTATTAAGATCAGACCTCCGCCTGTTCATTGGATGTAGATAGATCCTCAGGGTGTCATGTGTGTGTCAAGATAGGATCCGTCAGTTCTGTGTATCAGAGCATATGTAGTCCATATGATTAGCAATCAGATAAAACCATGGGCCTGTGGTACAGTTTAGAAGCTAGTTCTAAACATTCCTTTTGAGATTGCTAATAGAATAGTCGACTGGATAATCCCTATAGAGATTTGACGTTTACATCTATAATTTATCCACCCGTAAATTATGGCGATCACAGATAAACTCGCTGGTCACTCTTTGGTGCCAAACGAGTAGTTGCCTTCCTGGGCTTCATTAGGCCTAGTCGACGGGGACACCCCCATTTGACTAGTGATGGAGTTGAGTAAGATTTCATTAACTTTCTTCTGGTTCAGGCGACATGTAGACTCGATTTGGTCACTCTTTGGTGCCAAACGAGTAGTGTTGGGGTTGGTGCTCAGAGGGCCAATTCCCGGTTGTATTTCTTTTGAATACTTCTGTAAAACATTATTATTATGAATAATATATGCAGTTTCTATAATATAATCTATCTTATTAAATGGTAAAGACGTAATGACCTTAGAATGATTAGTCATGGTACTGTTGCAAAAGCGTCGCAACTGACATTGAGTAGTATCATGACGTTGTCATTCTCAGATTGTTCATGGTCAAGGTTTACACTACTTGGTCAGTATAGTAAACCCGTTGAGACCAGTACATGTCGTATACTGGAATATATGATTCCAATGGTTTCTCAATGAACCATTAGTCTTGGAGACTAGTATAGACGTGTAGGTGTTTATAGCGGATAAACACTGAACGACTCACCAAAGATTCTTAATGGATGGTACACCAGCGTCAATAAGAATCTTCTCGGGTTGAGTAGCACTTGTGATTCTTAGACTTGAGATGCCATTGTGGGCAAGTGAGACATCTTCTACACTTAGATGACAGTCACGTCACCGATCTATTTAGATCAGACCTCCGCCTGTTCATTGGGTATAGATAGATCCTCAGGGTGTCCTATGTGTGTCAAGATAGGATTCGTCAGTTCTGTGTACCAGAGCATAGGTAGTCCGTATGATTAGTAATCAGATAAAAACATGGGCACGTGGTAAAGTTTATAAGCTAGTTCTAAACATTCTTTTAGAGATTGCTGATGGAATAGTCGACTGGATAATCCCCGTAGAGATTTGACGTTTACATCTATATCTCTGGGATTTATCCGGATACCTGTGATGGAGGAATTATACATTTGCCATGACCTCGACCTGTATGATTCAGCGAGATTATCCGTGTTCGTCATAATCTACGGGTGGATAGATTATGTACACGAAATTGGATTTCGTGACGGATATACCTGAATCTAGAGAGTCTCAATAATGAAACATACTCGTAGAGCACTAGAGCAACATTAATAAATAATATTGATTATTTATAAAGTCGTTTAAAGGTTAAACGCAAGATACGTGCAAAAGGGACTAGATAGTCATTTGCCTAATTATTGTGTATTTACATTTAATACTTGATTAATTTAAATACACATTAATTAATAGTCAAAATGAGTTATTTGACTTATATCCTAAATGAATATATGTTTTTAATATTTAATGTAAATATTATACATATATTTAATATATTTGTATTTGATTAATTAATTGATTATTTAATTATTAAATGATTAAATTAATTAAAATATAAATATCTTACATTAGGATATTTGATGTAAATGATATTAGTTGCCTTTGTTGACTTAATTAAAATATCTAATAAAGTTATTTTTAGATATTTAACCAAGTTGACTAAATTTAAGTTAAATGAAATTGAAATTAAAAATTTCATATACTTGTTTATGAAATTCGGCCAAGGCATAATTGGAACAAGTATATATTGTTTTCTTTCTTTTTCATTTGATAACCTAATACACTTTACAAGAAAAACTCCATTGAAGAAACAAAAAAGGAAGCTTGTGAAAAGAAAAGAAAATCAAAGAAAGCTTGGATTTTTAGTAAGTTTCTTCAACTTACTATTTGTAAGGAAAATATTCCTTAGGATCTAGGCTTTAACATATGATGTTCTTAGGTTATTTCTTTCTTTATTCTTTGTGTTTTTTTTTATAGAAGTTTTGATGGAAGTGTTGAGCATGTGTGATGAAAGAAGATTGTGACTATTGTAGTTGTAAGCTTTCTTTTAAGGTTTTGGAAACCATGTTGCTAATCTAGAGTTATTGACCCACTCTTAAATGACCTAGATTTGATCTTGAGTTGTTTCATTGTGTTGAGACTTGGATTGGATGGAAGAATGATGATTAAAGTAATTGATTTAAACTATTTGGTCTAATTTTTCCAGTTTGAAGAAATTGAAAAATTAGGGTTCATGACCAATTCCAAATTTAGGGATTTTCATATATGTTGTGTATTTGGATGTGTATATGATGCATATAAAGTTTCATGTTGATTGGATTACATCTTGATGTGTTTTGAAGCATGAAATGACAAAGTGCACAAATTGGCACCCTAATGGTGCTCTCGGCCAAGACTTGAAATTTGGGGATTTTGGTTACTTTGGTGTTTTGATATTTCGAACATGCTAAGTTCATCTTAGAAATGATTTAGAATCATTCAAAATTGATTTGATCAATTTCGGACTAAAATGGACAAAAATACCAAGTAAGGGTAATTTGGTAAATTCACCTAAATATGATTTATTGAATTTTATTTCATAATTTGATTATTGGAATATTAAATAAATATGTTTATTTAATTAATCCGAGAAAAAGTTTTGAAATCAGAAAATACGATTTTCCACCGCTTCCGCTGCGTTACTGGATTCAGCCCCTAAAAAACCCCGACAAAATGGTATCAGAGCGAGTCTGATTCTAGGCCCCCTAAAATGATTAACTTTAATTAAATCAATGTTTAATCATGTTTTCTTGTCTTTATACATGCTTATTATAATCTAATTTGGTTAGATTTAGGGTGTATGACACTTAGCGGAAAATCCATAATTAATAAGGTTTTAATATAATTATGTATTTGATGCATGTTATGTGGTCCGTCTTGTCAATACGGTTTATGAATACTTCTCTGTGACTACATCCGAGACCGTTCATCTGCTGTGAGGGTGTAGCCGATAGAGATTTATTTATACCGGATGTATATCAGATACTAGGTAAATTCAAGTAAAAGCGCAATTCTGAACGTGCCCTAACTGTCAGGATTACGTAAGTAACTTGAGTTTATCATTGACGAGTTTAACCTTGGTACGTCTCCTTGTGGGTCTGCCTTCGCAACGACAACGAGAAACGACCAGGACCGGAAACCCAGGAGTCATTAGAGAATGATTGACAAATGAGTTGTCTACCTGATGAATATACGTAGGCGAGACCGTGCCTCTGCTGTGAGTCGAAGTATATTCACGGGATCCACCTTTCACTATTAGTATTTAATTTAATTATTAAATCTTTGTATTCTGTTTGGGGATTACAGTATTGCATGATTTAGTGGGAGAGGCATTTTTAGATTAAAAATCCATGATATAGTTTATGCTTTTGATATTATATGAAACTGTTTATTTTCTGCTAACCGTTTTTCGTGATCTATATGATAGATTGGCGATGGCGACACAATCCATAAATCAGTTTGCGCGTATGCTTGATGCGAACAAACTGAAAGGCGCTGAGAACTTCGCTGACTGGGAATTGGATTTGAGGATTGTCCTCGATTCCGAAAAGCTGGGATATGTACTTGAGGGTTTGTTGCCCCTTGCTGTGGGTGCGGATGGTTCGGAGGAGGAACGCCAAGTTTTTGAAACTTGGAAGGATGATGATTTAAGGGTTAAATCATATATCTTTAGTTCACTTTCTCCGAAACTCAAGCAACAGTACTATGGTATGCTAGATTCTTATAGTATGATGACGCGATTGAGACAATCGTTTGAGAACCAAGAACAAGTGATTGTTCACAAAGTCGCCATGGAACTGTTCCATACGCGTCTGGATGAGGGGCAAAATGTTAGCCCACATGTTCTTCAGATGATCGATTTGATCGATCAATTGTGGCAACATAATCTCATCTTGAATGACGTTCTCGGTAGGAGTGTCATTCTTGGTTCACTTCCAGCTTCATTTCGCCAGTTCGTGATGTACTTCAACATGAACGGGACTGTCTGTACCTACCAGGAGCTACATAGGATGTTGCTCACGGCAGAAGAAGATCTTAAGAATGGAGTACCGACTCGCCCACCTAGATCTACTTCTCTCTCTGCTTCTTCCCAAGGATGGTCCAAGGGAAAGAAGAAGAAAGGGAAGAAGAAGAAGGCTTTCGGTCCTCAACAGCAGGCGAAGATTGCTAAGCCCAAGAGGGCTTCTGAAGACAAATGCCACCACTGCGGCAAAGTCGGGCATTGGAAAAGGAACTGTCCTGATTACATCGCCCAGCTGAGGAGAGACAGAGCATCTACATCAGGTACTTTTATTTTTCCAGTTATTGATTTATCTTTGGCTTGTGAAGCCGTTACATCCAACTGGATTTTAGATTCTGCTTGTCCCATTCACATTTGCAATTCGTTGCATGTGCTGAAGGAAAGTAGGAGGCTGAAGCCCGGGGAGATGCAGTTGCGGTTCGGGAGTGGAGACTCTTTGGATGCAGTTGCAGTGGGAGTATGCGAGATCTCATTGTCGAAT
Source organism: Zanthoxylum bungeanum (assembly GCA_019454045.1). Classification (NCBI taxonomy): domain Eukaryota; kingdom Viridiplantae; phylum Streptophyta; class Magnoliopsida; order Sapindales; family Rutaceae; genus Zanthoxylum; species Zanthoxylum bungeanum. Next base: position 53,951 of record SKCR01005905.1, on the reverse strand, counting down.
GGGACACTTTTGTTAAATGAATGCCATTTTGTACCTGGATGTGTAGCTAATATTATATCACTTTTAGTATTGGATACAGAAGGCTTTTGTATTAATATTAAGAACAGTTCTTTATATTTATATGATAGTAATAATATTCAGTTCCTTTGTTGTCCAAACCAGCATGGTCATTATACATTGCAAACTTCAAAAGATATATTAAATACTGGAGTTAATAAACGTAGTTTACCTGTAATTAATAATACTGAACTTTGGCATATGAGACTTGGTCACATTGGCGTTAAACGCCTTACCCACATTGGTTAGGAATGGTTTTATACACCAGATCTTACCATTGAATCCTATCCAACCTGTGAATCCTGTATTCAGGGTAAAATGACCAAAGCCTCATTTTCTGGTGTTGGACATCGTGCCATTAACTTACTGGAACTCGTACATTTTGATGTATGTGGTCCACTAAGTCAAACTGCTCACAGTGGTTATTCGTATTTCGTTACCTTTACCGATGATCTGTCACGGTACGGTTATGTCTATTTGATGAGACATAAATCGGAAACCTTTGAAAAGTTCAAAGAGTTCCGAAATGAAGTAGAAAAACAAACTGGTAAATATATTAAATGCCTTCGATCAGATCGAGGCGGTGAATATATGAGTGGTGAGTTCATGGATTAAATGAAAGAGAATGGGATTCTCGCTCAATATACTTCTCCAGGTACTCCACAGCACAATGGAGTGTCTGAGAGGAGAAATCGGACTTTATTGGATATGGTCCGATCAATGTTGAGTTTCACAGATTTGCCCTATTACTTATGGGGCTACTCTCTCTTAACAGCCGCACATCTTTTGAACAAGATTACTTCAAAAGATGTTCCTACGACTCCGTATCAGATATGGTTCGGTAAGAGACCAAATCTTAATTATATTAAGGTTTGGGGTTGTTCTGCCTATGTCAGGGTGACTCAGCAAGATAAACTTTCGCCTCGAGGGCAAAAGTTTAGGTTTGTCGGATATCCTTCGAATACGAGGGGATATATGTTTTATGATACCGAGCATCGAAATGTGTTCGTAGCTCGCTTCGCAAAATTTCTAGAAGTAGAATTTTTGTCAGAAGGTGGTAATCATAGACAGGTTGAGCTTGATGAAGTCCAACCTGAAAACAACGAACCAACGGAGGAACCTGAAGTTCAAGTAGATGAAGGACCTTCAACACACACACTCCGTAGGTCAGAAAGGGTATCTAGACCTCCTGAACGCTTGTATTGATACAAGAAAAGAGTCTGGATGTTCTCTTAGTTGAAGAGACAGATCATTTCACCTATAGAGAATCGATGTTGGACATCGACTCCGTGAAATGGCAAAGTGCCATGAAATCCGAGATAGACTCAATGCATGAGAATCAAGTTTGGGACTTGGTTCCGCTTCCCGAAGGAATTGTTCCTATCGGTTGTAAATGGGTTTACAAGAGGAAGCGCGGGCCTGACGGTAAGGTTGAAACTTACAAGGCCCGACTGGTAGCAAAAGGTTACACGCAGCGACCTGGCGTCGACTACGATGAAACTTTTTCACCAGTAGCAATGCTTAAGTCTATTAGGATTTTGCTTTCTATAGCTGCGTATCATGACTACGAGATTTGGCAAATGGATGTCAAAACGACTTTTCTAAATGGATTTCTTGATGAAGAAATCTATATGGAACAGCCGAAAGGTTTTGCGTCCAGCGAAAACTCGGGCATGGTATGTAAGCTTAAGAAGTCCATTTATGGACTTAAACAAGCTTCACGAAGTTGGAATCTTCGATTCGACGAGATTATTAGATCGTCTGGTTTTCTCAAGAATTCGGAAGAATCCTGTGTGTATCAGAAGGCCAGTGGGAGCATGGTCGTATTTTTAGTCCTATATGTTGATGACATCCTAATCATTGGGAATGATTTAGGTATGTTACAAAACGTCAAAGCGTACCTCTGTAAGAATTTCTCCATGAAGGACCTGGGAGAAATTTCCTATGTTTTAGGGATAAAACTCTATAGAGATAGACAAAGGAGGCTGATTGGGTTATCCCAATCAACGTACATAGATAAGATCTTAGAACGGTATAGTTTTGGTAACTGTAAGACAACAAACATACCGTTCAGACATGAGATTCATCTTTCTAAGAAGATGTGTCCACAAACAGAAGATGAGAAGGTTAGAATGTCTAACGAACCTTATGCTTCGTGTTTGGGTAGCATAATGTATGACATGTTATGTACGAGGCCTGATATCAGTTTCGCTGTTAGCGTAACTAGTCGATATCAGTCCAATCCAGGTAATGACCATTGGATGGCCATTAAACATATCCTAAAGTATCTTAAATGTACCAATTATAAGTTAATAATTTATGGAGGAAACGAACTGCAGGTTAATGGGTATACAGACTCCGATTTCCAATCGGATCCCGATGATAGAAAGTCTACATCTAGATTTGTCTTTACCCTTAACGGAGGTGCAGTTTGTTGGAAGAGTTCCAAACAGGGATCGACAGCTGATTCCACCATTGAGGCGAAATATATTGCAGCTTCTGAAGCTGTAAAAAAGGCTGTGTGGATAAAGAACTTTATCACAGAATTGGGAGTTGTCCCAAGTATCGAGAATGCAATTCTGTTATACTGTGATAATACTGGAGCCATTGCGTAAGCAAAGGAACCGAGGGCGCATCAGAAGTCGAAGCATGTGGAACGCAAGTACCACATCATTCGAGAGATCATGTCGCGAGGGGATATTGTCGTGTGCAAGGTACCGAGTGATGATAATGTAGCAGACCCGCTGACGAAGGCCATACCTCCGAAGCTGTTTGATAAACACGTGGAGTCGATGGGTATTAGATACAATCGATATTGGCACTAGAGCAAGTGTGAGATTTTGTTGGGGTTGGTGCTCAGAGCGCCAATTCCCGGTTGTATTTCTTTTGAATACTTCTGTAAAACATTATTATTATGAATAATATATGCAGTTTCTATAATATAATCTATCTTATTAAATGGTAAAGACGTAATGACCTTAGAATGATTAGTCATGGTATTGTTGCAAAAGCGTCGCAACTGACATTGAGTAGTATCATGACGTTGTCATTCTCAGATTGTTCCTGGTCAAGGTTTACACTACTTGGTCAGTATAGTAAACCCGTTGAGACCAGTACATGTCGTATACTGGAATATATGATTCCAATGGTTTCTCAATGAACCATTAGTCTTGGAGACTAGTATAGACGTGTAGGTGTTTATAGCGGATAAACACTGAACGACTCACCAAAGATTCTTAATGGATGGTACACCAGCGTCAATAAGAATCTTCTCGGGTTGAGTAGCACTTGTGATTCTTAGACTTGAGATGCCATTGTGGGCACGTGAGACATCTTCTACACTTAGATGACAGTCACATCACCGATCTATTTAGATCAGACCTCCGCCTGTTCATTGGGTGTAGATAGATCCTCAGGGTGTCCTATGTGTGTCAAGATAGGATTCGTCAGTTCTGTGTACCAGAGCATAGGTAGTCCATATGATTAGCAATCAGATAAAACCATGGGCCCGTGGTAAAGTTTAGAAGCTAGTTCTAAACATTCTTTTAGAGATTGCTAATGGAATAGTCGACTGGATAATCCCCGTAGAGATTTGACGTTTACATCTATATCTCTGGGATTTATCCGGATACCTGTGACGGAGGAATTATACATTTGCCATGACCTCGACCTGTATGATTCAGCGAGATTATCCGTGTTCGTCATAATCTACGGGTGGATAGATTATGTACACGAAATTGATTTCGTGACGGATATACCTGAATCTAGAGAGTCTCAATAATGAAACATACTCGTAGAGCACTAGAGCAACATTAATAAATAATATTGATTATTTATAAAGTCGTTTAAAGGTTAAACGCAAGATACGTGCAAAAGGGACTAGATAGTCATTTGCCTAATTATTGTGTATTTACATTTAATACTTGATTAATTTAAATACACATTAATTAATAGTCAAAATGAGTTATTTGACTTATATCCTAAATGAATATATGTTTTTAATATTTAATGTAAATATTATACATATATTTAATATATTTGTATTTGATTAATTAATTGATTATTTAATTGTTAAATGATTAAATTAATTAAAATATAAATATCTTACATTAGGATATTTGATGTAAATGATATTAGTTGCCTTTGTTGACTTAATTAAAATATCTAATAAAGTTGTTTTTAGATATTTAACCAAGTTGACTAAATTTAAGTTAAATGAAATTAAAATTAAAAATTTCATATACTTGTTTATGAATTCGGCCAAGGCATAATTGGAACAAGTATATATTGTTTTCTTTCTTTTTCATTTGATAACCTAATACACTTTACAAGACAAACTCCATTGAAGAACAAAAAAGGAGCTTGTGAAAAGAAAAGAAAATCAAAGAAAGCTTGGATTTTTAGTAAGTTTCTTCAACTTACTATTTGTAAGGAAAATGTTCCTTAGGATCTAGGCTTTAACATATGATGTTCTTAGGTTATTTCTTTCTTTATTCTTTGTGTTTTTGTTGATGGAAGTTTTGATGGAAGTGTTGAGCATGTGATGAAAGAAGATTGTGACTATTGTAGTTGTAAGCTTTCTTTTAAGGTTTTGGAAACCATGTTGCTAATCTAGAGTTATTGACCCACTCTTAAATGACCTAGATTTGATCTTGAGTTGTTTCATTGTGTTGAGACTTGGATTGGATGGAAGAATGATGATTAAAGTAATTGATTTAAACTATTTGGTCTAATTTTTCCAATTTGAAGAAATTGAAAAATTAGGGTTCATGACCAATTCCAAATTTGGGGCTTTTCATATATGTTGTGTATTTGGATGTGTATATGATGCATATAAAGTTTCATGTTGATTGGATTACATCTTGATGTGTTTTGAAGCATGAAATGACAAAGTGCACAAATTGGCACCCTAATGGTGCTCTCGGCCAAGACTTGAAATTTGGGGATTTTGGTTGCTTTGGTGTTTTGATGTTTTGAACATGCTAAGTTCATCTTAGAAATGATTTAGAATCATTCAAAATTGATTTGATCAATTTCGGACTAAAATGGACAAAAATACCAAGTAAGGGTAATTTGGTAAATTCACCTAAATATGATTTATTGAATTTTATTTCATAATTTGATTATTGGAATATTAAATAAATATGTTTATTTAATTAATCCGAGAAAAAATTTTGAAATCGGAAAATACGATTTTCCACCGCTTCCGCTGCGTTACCGGATTTAGCCCCTGAAAAACCCATACAAGTAGTTGCCTTACTGGACCTCATCAGGTCCAGTCGACGGGGACACCCCCTATTGGCTCGTGATGGAGACGAGTTTAAGTTCATTGACCTTCTTCTGGTCCAGGCGACATGTAGACTCAGTTTGGTCATTCTTTGGTGTCAAACGAGTAGTTGCCTTCCTGGGATTCATTAGGCCCAGTCGACGGGGACACCCCCATTTGACTCCTGATGGAGTCGAGTAAGAGTTCATTAACCTTCATCTGGTACAGGCGACATGTAGACTCGGTTTGGTCACTCTTGTGCCAAACGAGTGGTTGTCTTCCTGGCCTCATCAAGTCCAGTCAACCGGGGACATCCCCCACGGACTCATGACGAGTCAAGTTGTAGACATGGATTACACATGTCGTATGACTTATATCTTCCTGGCCTCATCAAGTCCAGTCGACCGGGGACATCCCCCACGGACTCATGACGAGTCAAGTTGTAGACATGAATTACACATGTCATATGACTTATATCTTCATGGCCTCTTCAAGTCCAGTCGACCGGGGACATCCTCATGGACTCATATCGAATCAAGTTGTAGACATGGTTTACACATGTCATATGAATTATATCCTGAATCTCCATCTAGATCAGTCGACCGGGGACATCCCTCATGGACTCATATCGAGTCAAATTGTAGACATGGTTTACACATGTCCTATGAATTATATCTTAAATCTTCATCTAGATCAGTCGACCGGGGACATCCATCATGGACTCATGACCAGTCAAGTTGTAGACATGGAGTACACATGTCGTATGACTTATATCCTAACCTTCATCTGGTTCAATCGATTGGGTACTTCCCCGATGGCTCTGGTAGAGTCAATTTCATTATCCCGACCATCATCTGGTTCGGTCAACTGGGTACTTCCCCAATGGCTCTTGTAGAGTCAAGTTCATAACTTGACATTCGTTTGGTTCAATCAATAGGCATCATCAACGCTCGAGTACACCTACATACTATGGCCTCGTCCCATGCGACACACGCGTCAAGTACTCTCCAAGCCAATGACTCATTGACTTAGAGAGTATGAGACAAACTGTATAGGCCAAATTTTGTCCAAGGGCAATTTCGTCATTTAGCTTCAGACCCAATATTGAACGCACCCCAGACTCCCCAACACAAGACCCAGACCCAAGTTTCTACCTCAAAAGGAAACCCCAAGGATTGAAGTGTATAGAGGCCCAGAGATTCACAAGCCCATGCCTAGTGAAATACCACGTGCTCAAAGCATAATCGAGGCTCACCCTACGCCAGTCCACATAACGCCCAGGCTCATAAACACCATTCATAACCCATCTGTTCCAGCCTACAACGCAGTAATAGCTCCTCATGAAGTCGACCGTTACCATGACCCAACAGACGAGCAATCAAATGTCAATAAAGGCACACGTTACTGGAGCATGTATATATAGGAAACGAGGCTCCATGAGGTAGGGGATATTGAACTTCAAGCTCTCCTACTCAGAATCTCAGTATACTCCCCCCATAGCTCTCAGCACCTTCAAACTACCGCCCTCACGACAGCCCACATGGATCAAGGTAACATCTGATCTTGCTCCTCCTTCTACGACTTTTGCACTTCATTTTCCTCATTGACTTGGGCGTCGGAGTGTCTACTGCATCCACCTCACCGGTGGGTAGACCCTCCACGCTCACCCTTCCTCTTTGTTTTGCAGGATCGCCAGTGCCCCCCCCCCCCCCCCCACGAAATCTCGATTGTAGACCTCGGGCGAAATCCAGCGTCTACAAGTGATGAATTTTCAATTACATGTCAAAATGAGATTGAGAATTGATGTAGAAGTATCAGATGTTATATTCTATCTGCATTCAGCTACTTCCATGCCTATGTATTATGAGAAATCAAGTCTAAATACATATTTTTGGATGATAAATATTGTGCCAAAGTTTTAGATTTCGGGACTTGAAGATCTGTTGCAGTTGATCAAACACATTTCAGTACTAAACTTCTAGGTACCATTGGATACTTTGATCGTGGGTATTTCAGTCAAATCAGTTTATTGACAAAAGTGATGTTATAGTTTTGGAGTATTTTTTTTTTAAGCTCTTAACCTAGAGAAAATTTGATTTTTTTTTTTACCAACTCACTTTGATTTGTGGATATATAATCTGTTCAAGACAAACTTCCAGCTCATTTGTAATTTTTTTGGCAATGATTAAGTAAATAATATCACATAGGCTTATCCACTAGAATTCACTTATCCTTTTAGGACACTTAATCTTGAGAATTAAGACAATAAAAGTGTGATTAAGTGCATATAAGTCACCTTGATTGTTCAAATTCCATATTGAGCGAAGACCATGGTTTCTACTAAAAAATTATTAAAAATCATCGACTATCTCAGATAGATTTTAAGTATGTGTTTATTAGTAAAGATTTTTCAACTAATTAGAAGATATTTGATTGGGTTTTAGCACATATCAATAATAAAATCGTAAGAAATCTATTAGTTGAGTTGATTTTATAAATGATATTAGAGTAAGCTATCTCATCGATATGTCAACGAGGATGTTAGATCATAATGAGATGGACTATAATATCCTACATTACTTTATATAACAAAATCTCTAGGCGGCTAAAACAATTTAAAAAAAAAAAATTTGAGATCTACTACTTGGAAACTTCATACGTTGAATTATATGGATGTCTTTAATAGTTTACTAACCACGTTATGATCTTCCAAGGTTTGCTTTTGCTTAAAGTTAATGCAACAGCAAGCACTTTTCTTCTCCTAAAAATGGAGTAGATCTAGCCAGAAAGGAAATGTCTACATGGCCCTTGTTCAAAAGCTAAAAATAATTTAAAACTATGGGTAAATGTGACTATTCAAAATTAATGACTCACCTCCCCTGTGGGGTCCAGATAATGTTGAGGATAAACAGATAATCAATTGGTCATAAAAGCTGTCAAGTCACGTGCTAATTGTAATAAAATTTTCAAATGCAAATAAAAATTATTATCTTTTTTATTCTTGGTTTCAAAATTTCAAATTTAGGTCCACTTTCTTCTCGTGGCTTCACAACACAATCATTAAATTTTGGCTTCAATTTTTAATCATTGATTGAATTTGAACCCAAAATGGGTGCCCTTCTTACACAAATCCGATTATAAGAAATGATTTTTTTTTTTTTTAAATTGATGCCTTATTGGAGAATACTATATTTCATTTTTGTATATATATAAAAATGAAGGACCATACTCTATAAAATACCCATGTTTTTAAAAAAAAATTATAAATATTCATACTAAATGCTTTTTTTTTTCAAATTATGTAACACAAATATGGGTTTCATATCAGTTAACACTTCATTCAATATGAGATTTGTACATTTTAATTTTTTTTTTTTTTTATAGATTTTATAGTTTATAATATTAGATGTGTACACCATAATTTTTTTTTTTTTTTTAATTTATAGATTTTATAGTTTATTAAATAATATATTAGTTAAAGAATGGCAATAAGGAGAAGTAAACAAAAATGAGTAATAAAAGAGAGAAAAAAAAATTCAATATTATTAAAATAATCAAGAAGGATAAATTTTAATTTTAATTAGATTAATTAAGAGAATTAGATCTTGAATTAGCTTTCATCTGACACGTGTCGTCGGTATATACTTTTAGATTCCCATACTTTCCTAGAATTCTCTAAAGTTGAATCTTTCTCCTAAACCATTAAAAAAAAATAAAACCTGGCAAATCAAAATGACCGAATTATCCTCCAGAACCTGAGATAACTTTAAACAAATCAACCCAACAGGAAGTAGGGTGTTCGCGGTATGGTTCGGGGCGGTTTTTTCATTTTTTACTTCAAACCGCTTGGGTTGACGGTTTCAGAAATTAGAAAACGAAACCGTAAATTTGATAAGGAAAACCGCGGCTGTTCGGGTTGGCGGTTTAGCGGTTTGGGCGGTTTGGGTCGGCGATTTGGATTATAAATTTTTAAAGAAAATTTTGTGTGTTTTCACATTATAATTGAAGAAAAATTTACATAATTTTCACTTATGACATATTGTTATATGATCATTAAATATCTTAATTTTTATAGTTAAAAAAGAAGAAAAATATAAAATAATATTTAATTTGAACGCGGGTCGGCGGTTTAGGCGGTTCGGGTCGCTGTTTCGAGTCAAATTTTGCGATTTGGGTGGTTCGCGGTTTGACATGGGTCAAAACCGCACACCGATCCGAAATTTGCTGTTCGGTTTGGTGCGGTTCAAAATCATTTTAATATTTTTTCAAACCACACTGTTCGGTTCGGTTCAGTGCGGTTCGATGCGGTTCGCGGTTTGATCCGAAATTGTGTTCACCCCTAACAGGAAGTAATAACACCGAAACCTCGGGGGCAAACACTGTAATTGTCCCTAGTCTCACAAATCACCAACTCTAAACTCAAATTAACATCATCCGAACCAACTGTCTTTATAAGCTTTTTAGTCAACGAGTCAAACAAATATTAAATTATTTATGGAATTTCTTTTTATTTAGTAAAAATACAGTAATTCTAATTTCAAGATTTACTGAATTACCTAATTGACGATATTTTTATTTTTTAAAAAGTAAAGGTTTCATTAACTTTTGTACTTTTCAATCAATATTCAAAATCTAATTTTTCCAAAAATAATTTTTAAAAATTTAAAATTTTCACTAGACTTTGTTGTGATATTTCATGTTAGTTTTTTTTAAAAAAATTTGTTTATTTTGTGAAGGTTTGTAACTTTGTACAGTTTGATAGTTGAGTTAAAAAATAATAAATTTTAATTTTAAAAATAACAAATTTAGGTCAAACCCCTAACAACATAACGTGTAAATTAAAACTAAATAGATATTTTTCTTCAATAATAATAATAATAATAATAATATTTTATTCTAGAGTTTAAACCCACAAGTATCCCGCTCACAGTAGACAATTCACTCTTTCAACTTCAAGTGACCGTCTTTCTCTATAAAATAAAAACACAAACTTTTTCTCATGCTAAGCTGTCTTTTTGAATCTTTGAGCCCCAAATCAGGTCAAATTTCAATCTCTACATTTTGCATTGTACATTTTCAAACATGCACATCTTCCTTTATGTGTTATCTGTTCTTGAATTGCATTTTTTGGTAGCTTTTTTGCTGATTTATTGATTAGGGTTCAATGGGTTTGTTGCAATTATTGTATATTTTGAATTTTGGGACGTGGGTTTGTGTTAGTTAGCTGAATGTGGTCTCATTGATGGGAAAATGTAGGAAATTGGGGAGAGAATGAAATTTGGGCTTTTAAAAAAAATAAAAATAAAAATTTGTTGGAAAATTCAAGAAAGTGAGAAAAGTTGGCTCAGGTGAGAGAAATCTTTTTTTTTTTTTTTTTTTTTTTGAATTTGTTGAGTTGGTTTATTTCTAGACATTTGTATTTTTGGGAACATTTTGTTTGTTTAGCTTGATTTGTGGTTGAAATTTTTAAAAGAATTTGTTTCCCATTTCTGCACATGTGATTGATTATTTATAAATTTGGAGAATCTTGAAGTTCTGAGTCATAGATTTGAAATTATTTTTCTCTTTCTGAGAAGAAAATTCAGGTCTTGAAATCAAAAGTTGTGAGTTTTGGCTTCTAAGAATTTGAGTATTTTAAGTTATTATTTTTTCCCGCACATTGAGAAATTTGAGATGTTAATGCATTAGTTAGTATCGTTTGTATACATTGTGATTTTGCATATTTCACTGGTCTTTATATTTTCAGTTGTTCATTTTTTCCTCTCTGTCATCAGTGTTAGTTCCAAGCTTCAATGGGAAGTATTTCTTGAGAAAGATTTCCCAAGAACAAACTTTTGGAATTAATGATTTCTCGAAGCCAATCCAAGATATATGGCTCAGATGTTCTGTTAATATGAGCAATATTTGGAAAGATATACTTTCTTGAATGTCTGCATGAAACTGCAGCATCATCGATTTAGTTGATCTACCTTGCGAGCAAATTGCAGCCATTGGGTAATGGTTTGTAATTTGGCTTAAAAAAAATGGAGTGGTTTCTCATTTTTAGATTCTTTTGAGACATAAATTGACCACTAATGGGATAGAGAAACATCTTAATCTTTTACAAACTTGCAAACTGCTTGATGTATATTTTGGCTGGAGAGTTGAATTGTAAGGGCTTCTTACTTGAAACTTCATAGCTAAGCCTAAGACACACCTAATACTAATACCTTTCTCTAAATATTCAGAAAACCTGGCAATGATAAAATTGATAAAAGTTTTAAATCTTTTATGTGATCTCCTGTTATTCTAATCTCTCTCCCTGAAAGTATGATTAGATTGCAGAAATCTTGTTCACGAAATCACTTGGTCCAGATTTGGCCATTTCTTCCAGGTATCAAATTTTCAAGTTTTGGTTTAATGCTTTGTGTTGTTCTTCAGGCTCGTAAATATGAAGAAGGAGAGCTCCATTGCTGCTAATGCTGGAGATTCTACTGGAATAATAACACGTTCTCGAGCTGCCACCTTGGCCTCGTGCTCATATGGAATTGGGGCTTCTTCTAGAGCACCTAAAGAACAAAATAGAAAACGTGTTCTGCGGGAAAATCCGAAAAGGGCAGGCTTGGATGAAAATAATACCAATGTGGCTGACAATGCTTGCCATCAGCATAAGAGGAGAGCAGTGCTTCAGGATGTCACAAATGTTTGCTGTGAAAACTCTTACAGAAGCTGCTTCAAAGCAGCTAAAACTCAGGTTAATACGTTTTCCTCCCACTTTGTCCACAGTTCAGTCATGTGCATATTCTATTTATTCTCTCCACTCAGTTATCAGAATTTTGCTATTTAGGCTAAGAACAGTAAGCAGTCTAAAAGTGGTCAGGCCCGGGTATCAAAAGTGGCTCCTTCAGTGTCAGTTGGGTTGCAGCAGGTTCAAGCTAATTCAAAAGCAAGAATCAACAAAGGAACAGTGAAAGTGGAACCTAAACAAGAACGTTCTACTAGTTCAGATACAGATGTAACTTTTCGATTAAGTTCAAGAAGTGAGTGTGCTATGGATAATCAAAGGCCATCACAGCCACAGATTTGTACAAAGAAAGGTTTTTCTCCAATTTTCACCTCCTTCTCTCCACAAAAACATAGTAGGGCTAGTTATAAATTTAACTTCACACCCTTTGTAAATGCCTCTAGCATAAATAGAAAAAGAAGAGGCGATGGAGTGATAGAAATGGGACTTTTAGTCCAGAACTGTCTACAGGGTAGTGGTAATTACTAAATTAAGTAGCAACTGGAGAGCTCAAAGGGCTTTATTTGAGGTGGCTGCATAATAAAATTTATGGATTTTCTTCCTTCGTGTAATGTGGAATAATCTAATAGTGGAATCATTTATAAGACCTACTGTTAAAAGAACATATTCCATTCATATATAAAAACAGCACTTTGAAATCCCAAACTCAGTTCTGGTTAGGCAGAGAAAATAAAAATCAGAGGAAGGAAATAGTTGCATTTAGGAAATCCACTCTCTGCTCTTCTATTTTTCATTTCCTCCCAAGATAATGAAGTGTTGTTACTCCTATTCTTCTGTTACCTCCATCTACATTAAATTTCCCTCCTTAAACTTGTGGCTTTGTTTTAAGGCAGCTTCCTCCTTAAACTTGTGGCTTTGCTTTAAGGTAGCTTAAAATTTAACATCGGATTGAGGAGGTTCCAAATGTCATGTAGAAATAACATCTTCCTCTGGGGACATTGTTCCTATTGTTCTTTCAAAATGTCTGTCTCTTAACCCTTGTTCAACTGCGATGTTAAGGGTTGTATCCTACTTTGGGTCACTTATTTAAGTTTCTCCAACATCAATAATTTTGTTTGCAAATTGAATACAAAATTGTTTCTATTGCTACAAGGAAAAAAGGACATGTCATGATCTTGCAAGAAAGAACTATATGTCTAAATTTAAAACTCTTATCATGTTTTATTATGTTGTAATAGTTGCTTGCAGAGAGATGAAATTTTTATTTCATATGGTTACAGTGGAGATAGACGGCCTTTCTGGAAAATCAATGACATCATGTTACCCCAACCATATAGACATCGACTCTGATCATACAGATCCTCAATTGTGCAGTTTATATGCTGCAGACATCTATAGCAATTTGCATGTTGCTGAGGTTTGTGCTGTAGATACCTTCTTATATTTCTAAAGCACTCGTGTGTTTCATTTCCCCTGCAGAAATGCTTTCAGTATCTATCATAGAACTTGGAATTTAAAAAGTCCGCAGCTTTATTCAAATCACTGAGATTGAGAAAATATACTACTTGCTCTCTATAACTCTGTTTCTTCATAAAAGATCCGACTTTTAACTGTGGTCTAATTTTTGGTTTCTACAGCTCAATCGAAGGCCGTTTCCTAATTTTATGGAAACAGTACAACGTGATATTACTCAAACCATGAGGGGGATCCTGGTTGACTGGCTTGTGGAGGTTAGTGTAGTTTAACCACTCAATTTACTATTTCAAATGATCTTAGCCATGCATGTACTTTCTAGTGACAAATATTTATATTTTAGTTATGAAGTGATTGGTGATGATGTAGGCACCTCCAGCCTCTGATTAAACAGAATCATACTCCTAATATCTCATTTTATGTCAATTTAAATACTAAATAGACATCAACAAAACTGCTTGTCAACTGCATATTTTATACCTAAGGTGTAAGATTTTATGTCAAAGGGAAACAGGACAGGAGGTACTTAGTTGAATTTACTCTCGTAACGTTTTTCATAGTGATTTGAAAAATCATGGCTCAAGAATTATATTCTTGTTAGGCTTTTGTTCTGCTGTTGAATTCTTTCATTGTAGTCTTAATTTTTGTAGCATTGTAAATATAATTCCAACTTGGCGGTCTAAACTCCCTTTTAAGATTATCTATGGGGCAATATGAATGCCAAATTTATTAATTTCATATTTAATCTTGGATTCAGGTCTCGGAGGAATATAAGTTGGTGCCAGATACACTTTACATGACAGTGTATCTCATTGATTGGTTTCTCTGTCAAAATTACATTGAGAGACAGAGGCTTCAACTGCTTGGCATCACTTGCATGCTGATTGCCTCGTAAGTTTTTCAACGTACAAAGTAGGTTATTGCATGATTCCTTTAACATTTCTTGTAAAAATTATATTACAGCCAATGCAGTGATGCTCTGACTATGGTCTGATGATATGTTCCTAGAAATCTCAAGTAATTGGGATTTCTTATGAGTGATAAACGGTTTCAGTAATGCTAATGCTGTTCAAACTGAACCATGCAAATTATATCGACACTGAGTCCAGTGGAAATAGATGCAAACATTTTCATTTAAACTTTTCTTACCTGTTATATGCAATGTGGTTATCTGAGACTCAGCTGAAACTTCAGTTCTATACTATTGCCACCCTGCCTTTCTGTGTTTTAAGAACAATCTGCACAGCTGACTAGGATTTTGCAGCAACAGTCCAGTATATCCAACTGGAGTGATCTTCATTGTCACAATGAAATTTTCTACAAGACCTTTTACTTATGGATTCTTCTTTCTAATCAAGGATCTGTGGACAAAATTTTAGATATGTTGCTGTGCATGAACTTCATGCAATGGAAAGTTATTTTCTTGCAGTTGGAAGACATGAATACAAATGCAATATGTATCTTACACTCTTTTGGATATAATTCATATGACTACTGTATCAGCATATACTACTAGTACTAAAGGAAATAAGAAAATCAGTTTACCTCCTTCTTTCTCACTTTATTATTATTATTTTTTAAAAAATAAAAAAATAAAACATAGATATTTATGTTAGGACAAGACAACAGCCTATTTGCATTGATGTTCTTTTGAAGACTTCAAAGGCTTATTGACCTTTACGGTCCTTTCAATTCTGCAATAATAGAAACTGAGGAAAGATTCCTGTGGAAACATGTAAAATGTTTCAATATGTTAGCCTGATCAGTGATCAGAAATAATGAAGATAATGGATCAATTATGTTGGGTACTTGTATAGGTTTATTGTCAGTGTTCATGGTTGTGGTATATATTTGATCCAGTTAGTTAGCTTCATCTGCCGAAATGAGATTTCAGTGCATTAAGGTAATTGCTTTTGCTTTGTTTGATCTGATGTCTAATGCGGTCTTCCTCTTTATGTCTTGAAGGAAGTATGAAGAAATATGTGCACCACGAGTAGAAGAATTTTGCTTCATCACGGACAACACTTACTCAAGAGAAGAGGTATGTCAAAAGTTCTATGGCAATAGGGGTGCTTTAATAGTCCTTAATTCAAAATAAAGGAAATATCTAAGTTGACGTGAACCACTGAGAGTATAATAGAGTGCATCTCAACTTATTTAACTACAAGTTTACTTGCCAGTTTTAAAATTTTACATCTTTCAATCTCAGGATTAATACTTTTTTGTACTGCATCATAGCAGCCACCACTGTCAACAATTCAAATATATTTTGTTCTTGGGTTTGATATTACATTCATGTGGCTGTCAAACTTTCCATCTTCAAAATGTAGCCATATGTAGTATGCATTAGCTGTGGCATGCTGGAGTTTTACATCTCTAAAATCATACCAATTAACAATTGAACTATTTATATTTGTTGACTTTTTCTTCTTCCCCTTCTTCCTGCAAGAATTCTTTCAGCTGTGTTCCTAAATCCCGATGAATGTAATGTGACAGATATTAAAGATGGAGAGTCAGGTGCTAAAATATTTTGGCTTTCAATTATTTGCACCGACAACAAAAACCTTTCTGAGGTATTTCAGCTGAACCAAGTGTTTAGACTTGCGTTATATGAATGTTTCTACAACAGTCCTAAAGCATTTTTTGATGGGAAATTGTTTTGGCTCTCAGGAGATTTCTACGAGCAGTTCAAGTTTCCTACAAGGTAATGTGGTTGTTTCAGGATGTACTGTACTGATTTTCTTTGTTTTTAGAGATAGACCAATTGCCTTATCGAACTTCAAATTTGCAGAGCCCCAGTCTTGAATTGGAGTATTTGGCAAATTTTCTAGCAGAACTGTCACTGGTTGATTATGGTTTCCTCAATTTTCTCCCATCCATCATTGCTGCATCGGCTGTGTTTCTTGCCAGGTGGACGCTAGATCAATCAAGTCACCCATGGGTCTGTATTCTGCTCCTCATTATCATTATCAGTCTTTTCCTGGGGTCTTTGCCATTCTGCGTGTGCCTGAGAGGTCTGACTGTAAAATTTTGTATTTTGGGCAGAATGCAACTCTTGAACACTACACATCCTACAAGGCATCAGATCTCAAAATATCCGCATTTGCATTACGAGACTTACAATTGAACACCAGCGGATGTCCTCTGAATGCCATACGCATGAAATATAGGCAAGAAAAGGTAACAACTATGAATGATACTCAGAAATCTCATGCATTCTATATATACATTTCCTTTCAAATTTGTTCATTAAAAATCGAAATAAATGCCTCAAAATGTATATCGAAGTCCACATAGGGAAATCCTAAAATTTCTCTAACATGGTTATTGGCGTTGCAGTTTAAATCTGTGGCTGCTTTGTCTTCTCCAAAACTACTTGAAACACTATTTTAATGAAGTTCCATTGGGTTAGTAATTTTTCTCCACGAGGGTTTGTACAATGTCGGATTCTTAAATTTCTTCATTTATATTCAGTTCTGTCCAATCTTTAGTAGTCTTTGTTCATAAGATGCTGCCACTTCTGTTAAAGCTCTGTGACTGGCAAAGAGGGAATGTCTGGCCACTAAACTAATATTTGATCTTTTCAAGTATCATCAAGCTGTCAATATTGTTCACATAAAATTAGAAGAGTTATCATTTGTTTTGGTTGTAAAGTTTGCCTTAACATTTTTAATGTAATCTTGGCAGCCAGAAGCCTCATTTTAGTGAACTATATTTTCCTGTAATTGCCTTCAAATTTATGAACTATCTTTATTAATTTAACAAGGTTGAAAATTTGTATGAACACTTCTTTTTTTTTTTTTTTTTGAGACTCATATTATTCTTTCAACTGAACAATTAATTAAACTGACTCAAGTTTTGTTTGTATGAAGATCTAAACTGGTTTTTTATCCTATTAAATTTATTTATTAAGATGACTCTACTTTTCTCTCAAATATATATATATATATATAATCTATTAAAAAAATCATATTAAAATAAAATACTTATTATATTTTATTATAATAAAAAAACATATTATAGTATCCTATTAAAAAAATATTATTAAATTATCTACAATTAACTTAATCTCTACAATTAATTTTTTATTATTAAATTATAAAATTAAAATAATAAATTATTAACCTAAGAAACCTATTATAATATAAAAATATAATCTACTATTTAAGTAAAAAAATCTATTAATTTAATTAATTAATATTTTAATTAATTATTATTAAAATATACAATTAAATAAAGAAACCTATTATAATAAAAAAACATATTATAATCTCTATAAAATAAAACACACATGACACTTAATCTCTACAATTAACCTCTATAATTAATTTTTTATTATTAAATTATAAAATTAAAATATATCTGTACAGGCCAAATTTGGGCCCAGAGATAAAATCAACATTTATTCCACCTGGAGCCCGTTAACAAAATCCAATATTGAAGACAAAGGCTAAAATCCCGCAGCCCACCTCACAAAGCCCAGACCCATCAAAGTTTGGAATACCAACAGACACCAGTTACGAACTCAGTGAAGATCAGGGAATTAAAGGACGATAATGGAACAGGGCGGTTACACGGTCAACAAATCGCGAAAATAATGACTGCATTTAAGGATTCCAACGGGCAAGAGATGAAGACTATAAAAGAAAGAAGTCAAGTAATAGACAAGGAGGCCAGACAGAAACCACAACTACATCACATTAGACCGCCCTTTCGGCAAGCTATATAAGATTGAGGTATACTACAAGCCTTGATCTTTTCCCCTTCGACTTAATCACACATTAGTTAACTTGAGCGTCAGAGTGCTTACGGCTTCCACCACACCGATGGGCAGTAAATCTCTTCCGCTTTACTCTTGTTTTACAGGTTCGCTCACGCCCTACAGACTCACAATCTCGATTGTGGACCTCAATCGAAATCCGTGTCTACAATTTGGCGCCCACCGTGGGGCTACTGAGCGAACAAATCGAGAATGGCAACGACCAACGAAATACGAGATCCTGTGATGGCACAACTTGCCATGCTCCAAGATCGATTGCAGGCCCTAGAAGAGGAGAACTTGGCAGTGCGGAATTCCAATGAAACCTTACAAAAAAAACTGGACCTATTGTCATACAACCCCAAGGCCGAACCAGCAATCCAGACGATTGCAGCAATCCAGTAGCACAGCCCATGTCGGATGGAAGGAACAACAGTCACCAACCGGCTACACAAGATCCAAATTCTCTGATGAGAAGGGAATTGATAGAATTCAAGGAGGCGATTATGTCACGACTTCCGGGGATAAGGCTATCAACCAGAAGGAGCAGGGCCGGAGCGATCTCTGACACCCCGTTCGCGGAGTCCCTCGTGACTGTAGAATTGCCCAGGAAATTCAATCCGCCAGAAATGAGGCAGTACGATGGGTCCACTGATCCAGACGACCATATTATACACTACAAGTTTAAGATGATGTCAACCGGCTTGTCGCCGAGTCAATGGGAAGCAGGAATGTGTAGATATTTTGGAGAAACCCTCGCCGGACCAGCGCTCACATGGTTCATCAACCTGCCCTACAGGTCAATCGAATCCTACCAGGAACTAGCCGACAAATTCATGCAACATTTTGCAAGCTCGTGCAAAATAGAGAAAACATCAGACGACCTGAATTCCATACAACAACAGAAGGGGGAATCGCTGAGAAGCTATATGGCCAGGTTTAACCGAGAGAGAATCACCGTCCCGGATCTCCACCAACCCACAGCAGTCGAAGCTTTCCGGAACGGTCTACTTTACGATAGTGGGCTGTATAAAAAGTTGACGAAGTTTCGATGCAATACCATGGACCAGGTCATGGCGCGAGCCCACATAGAGATAAGGTGGGAAGAAGATAAAAGAAACCAGAGAAGAGATATCGCAAATCCAGGAATCGACCGAAGGCCCACAATTCCCAGAGGACATGAAGAGAGATCCATTCACACAAAGAGGGAAGGAATATATCAGGAGGAGAACGTCGTCCGTTCTACAAAAACAATGACATGCGACCAAGACCATACAAGAACAGAGAAGAATTACCAGTAAGTAAACACAAACTCTCTGATTATAATTTCACTATTTCCCCTGGAGAGCTGGTTTCAGTGCTTAAGAAGATGGGGAATGATGTAAAATGGCCCCCACGTTCAAAAGACCATTCAACAAAAAAAGACACCAGGAAGTGGTGCGAATTCCACAGGGACTACGGCCATACGACAGCCGAATGTGTTGCTCTGAGATTAGAAGTACTGGAACTATTGAACAAAAGGGTTCCTGAGGGACCTGCTAACAGACAAGGGAAAGGCAACCATGTCACGAAGGGATGAAAAAACCAACCAGGGAGAAGATCCTGTCCTACCACCCCCTATAAATAACACAGTCAACGTTATTTCGGGAGGTTCAGGAATCAGTGGAACTACTTATTCAGCTGTCAAACGACATACAAGGGCTCTGATCAGTAATGTCTCTCATACTGCTATGTCTGTAGAAAAAGCCTTCACAGAACTGACCATGGAGTTTCCAGACGATGAAAATTCCCACACCCTAAACCCGCACCACGACGCTTTGGTCATCTCCTTGCAGGTGGCGAATTTCTTGGTCAAACGGGTGTTGATCGACACAGGTTCATCGGTAAACGTAATTTTCGCGAGCGCCCTCACCGACATGGGGACAGAGTTGGATAAAATCAATCGGCGGACGACAGTGTTGATCGGGTTCAGTGGGGAGCAGAAGTTCACGATGGGAGAAATCTCACTTCCAGTATACGTTGCTGGAGTCAACAAAATGACTACATTTCTGGTCTTGGAATGCCCTTCCGCATACAACCTGATAATGGGGAGGCCTGGATTCACGACATGAGAGCGGTTTCATCAACCTACCATCAGGTGATAAAATTCCCTACTAGTGGGGAGTACAAGAAATCAGAGGCGACAGGTTGGCATCTGGGAGCTGCTACCAAACAACTCTGAAGGCGAAGGACGAGTCAGCATAGCAATTACAGACTGAACCTCGAGTTTCGGAGCCGACATTACCGAACATAGAAAAGCTTGACGAGGTTCAGATTCATCCACAGTTCGAAGATCACAAGGTGCTAATTGGAGCTGGATTAGATCCGAAACTCCGAGCCGACATCATAGAGTTTTTGAAGAGCCGACACGACAGTTTTGCATGGTCCCACAAAGATATGACAGGAGTCGACCCAAGGCTCATAACCCACGAATTGCATGTGGATCCAGAGTACACCCCAGTTAGGCAGAAAAGAAGAAAATTTGCCCCAGAAAGGAACCGGATCATCGACGAAGAAGTCCAGAAGTTATTGGAGAATGGAGCGATAAGAGAAGTTCAATTTCCAGAGTGGCTCGCGAATGTCGTTGTGGTGAAGAAAAAGAACGGGAAATGGAGAGTTTGCATCGACTTCACAGATTTGAATAAGACCTGTCCAAAGGATTCATTTCCGCTTCCGCACATAGATTCTATGGTCGACGCAACAGCAGGACATGAGCTATTAAGTTTCATGGATGCGTACTCAGGCTACAACCAGATCTTCATGCACCCGGGCGATCAAGAAAAGACAGCCTTCGTAACCAACAAAGGGATTTTCTGTTATAAAGTCATGCCCTTCGACCTAAAGAACGCGGGAGCAACATATCAAAGACTTGTCAACAAGATGTTCGACAGCCAAATCGGGAAAACAATGGAAGTGTACATAGACGATATGCTGGTGAAGTCGATCGAATCGGAGCAGCACCTAGATCATCTGAAAGAAGCATTCGACATCATGGATAGGTATGGAATGAAACTAAATCCAACTAAATGTGCTTTCGGTGTTGCTTCAGGAAAAATTTTGGGGTACGTGGTCACTCGGCGAGGGGTTGAAGCGAATCCGGACCAGATTAGATCGATCCTCGACATTCCATCTCTTCCAGCCCAAAAGACGTCATGAGACTAACTGGGAGAATTGCCGCTCTAAACAGGTTTATCTCCAAATCTACAGATAAGAGCTTCTTGTTCTTTTCAGCTTTGAAGAAAGGAAACAGCTTTGACTGGAAGCCCGCTTGTGAGGAAGCACTGACAAAGCTCAAATTGTACCTCACCACACCATCTTTGATGTCCAAACCACACGACTTGGAGAGACTTTTTCTCTACTTGGGAGTTTCGGAGCAAGCGGTTAGCAGAGTCTTAGTAAGAGAAGAGGTAAGAGACCAACAACCAGTCTACTACGTGAGCAAAGCACTGTTGGGAGCAGAATCACGTTACCATTTGATGGAGAAATTAGCCTTCGCCCTTGTTACAGCAATAAGAAAACTCAGACCCTACTTCCAGGGGCACCCAATCACGGTGTACACGACCTATCCGTTGAGAAGAATACTTCATAAACCAGAAATATCAGGAAGGTTGATGAAGTGGGCAATCGAACTTGGAGAGCACGACATCACTTACCAGCCCAGAACCGCCATCAAATCTCAAGCGCTGGCCGACTTTGTGGCCGACTTCACCCCCAGCTTACTTACAACAACTGAAGTCAATATCAACTCCATCCAGCAAACGAAACCTTGGAAATTAGCAGTCGACGGGGCAAGTAATAAAAGAGGCTGCGGTCTTGGGATCATGATCATAACTCCAGCCGGCGACATAATACAGCAAGCGATCAAGTGTGGATTTAAAGTTACAAATAACGAGGCAGAATACGAAGCATTAATAGCTGGGCTGTCATTAGCTAAAGAATTGGGGGCCAGAGATATTGAAGTGAAAACCGATTCCCAGTTGATTGTGAACCAGATAGAAGGGTCGTATCAAGCCAGAGGACAAGCCATGGCTTCTTATCTACAAAAGGTAAGTGACCTACGATCGACGTTTGAGAAATTTTCCATAACACAGGTCCCAAGAAACGAGAACTCCCAGGCTGATGCATTGGCGACCCTTGGTTCGACAATGGAAGGGAACGAGTCACGAACAATTCCAGTCGTGTACTTAAGCTGGCCCGCGATTTATGAAGAAGAAACGATTGTCGCGGCGCTAGACACTGTCGACAGTTGGATGACACCAATCGTAAAGTATCTGCAAGACGGTATACTTCCAGACGACAGAATTCAAGCAAAGAAAGTTCAGAGACAGTCTGCCAGATATGTGTTGTACGACGGACAGTTGTTAAAAGGATCGTTCACAGGACCTTACTTGAAATGTATTGCACCTAACGAAGCGCATCATGTTTTGTCTGAGTTGCACGAAGGGGAATGTGGGAATCATTCTGGTGGTAGGAGCTTGGCCCAACGAGCGCACACGACAGGATATTACTGGCCCACAATGAGGTTCGACTCTTCTGAATACACGAAGAAATGCGACAAATGCCAGAGATTCGCACCAATACCTCACCTCCCACCGGAGAGACTAAACCCCATCTTATCTCCATGGCCATTTATGAAGTTGGGGATGGACATTGTTGGAAAACTCCCAACAGCACCTGGCCAACGAGTGTACATGCTCGTAATGACGGACTACTACTCGAAGTGGATAAAGACAGAAGCATTTGCCAGAATACGCGACAAGGAAGCCCAAACTTTCGTATGGAAAAACATCATCTGTCGATTCGGCATACCGAAAGAGATCGTGACTGACAACGGAGCACAGTTCATTAGCCACCACTTCCAAGACTTCTGCAGAAATTGGGGCATAAGGTTGAACTTCTCCACCCCTCGCTTTCCACAAGCAAACGGACAAGCCGAATCATCCAACAAGACGATTATGAACACCCTGAAGAAGAGGTTGGAGAAAGCTAAGGGAGCCTGGGCTGACGAACTGCTAGGAGTATTATGGTCATACCGAACAACAAAGAGGTCTTCAACAGACGAAACCCCATTCGCACTGGCGTTTGGAATGGAGGCAGTAATCCCAACCGAAGAAATCATCCCATCCCCTCGCTACCAGTGGTTTGGTGAAGAGCACAACCAAAATCTAATGAACTTCAATCTCGACACGATTGATGAAACAAGGGACCGAGCTTCCATTCGACTGGCAACTCATCAACAGAAGATGGCTCGGTACTTCAACAAAAATTTCAGGAGCAGGACCTTCAGAATTGGGGATTGGGTGCTACGCAAAGTGTTCCAGAACACGAAGGAATATGGAGATGAGAAGTTGGGCCCAAATTGGGAGGGCCCGTATCTTGTCACAAATGTAGTTGGAAGAGAAGCTTACAGACTACAAACCGAGGATGGAAAACATGTGCGCAATAGTTGGAACGCACTTCATCTATAGAAATTCATCCGGTAAACGACTACGTTTTGTTATCTGTTAGTCGACATTTATTTTCCTAGTATTTGTTTAATTGATGTTTTTGCAAAATAATGAAATTCATCCATAGTAATAAGATATCATCCAAATGGTACATTTTTCATTCAATCTATACATCAGAAAACTACGGCATTTCACAACAGTTGTACAACAAACAAAATATACACCATCCTCAAAGATAAACCTTTGAACCCCTAGACTTCACGGATTTTCTTCTCCTACATCAGTTGTGCTGGGGAGAGTGGCCGAAACTTCTTCCTGTGACTCGACTATCGTTGACACTTCGGTGTCGGGTAATGCCAGCACGACATCCTCACACTCAGCAGTCTTTGTATGTACTTCGACCCCCGGATCAGCAATGTCCATTCTGATTGGATCACACTCAATTTTTTTCGACATTTCTTCTCCTCCATTATCTTCTAAATCATCCTCTGAAGACGAAGTAAGACCGGTAGCACGCCTTTCATACTCTCGGATCCACTTCTCCGGCTTCCAGTCAATATGTTTTCCTGCGACAGACTCATTCATCAGGTCGCACTTATTCCTCATCATTGCGTCAATAGCAATATCTTCCAATTGCTCAAGCAATAAGTCTTTCTCATTCTTCACATTCTCAAATCCCTCCTTGTAGCCCTCAATTGCCATTTCGGCTGTCTCCTTCTCTAATTTCAAAGCAGCATTTACCTCCTTCAACTCTTTCTCGAGTCCTCTCTCCTTCTTCTGAGAGGCAACCAATCCAGATCTCAACTCTGAAGATTCCTTCCTCGACGTCGATAGTGCTTTTTCAAGCTCTCTGATCTTCTTCTGGCTGGACTCGACATTCTTCTTCATGAACAAGCTGCATTCCAGGGCCTACAAACACAAGCCTTGAGAGTCAGTCGCCCAAAAAAAAATAAAAAATAAAAATAAAATAATAAAAAAAATAATGATAAAACTCTCTACTCACTCGACAAACACCAAAACTCTGGGATTCGACCAGCCCAAGTCAATCCATATATACCCTCACCCTTCGCAAAAAAATATTGAGATTGCCAATTTCCTCTATCATTCGTCGGCAAACCAGTGATTAAATGCGTTTTCCTCTGGCGAAGGATCAGAGTATACCTCCTATTCTCTTTCAAATGCTCCTTCAAATAATATGTTTTTAAAACGTCCCTCACTTCGAAGAGAATTCCCAACTCAAACGACAAACATTCAGTCGACAGTAAAATCCTCCACGCATTCGGCATCAACTGGGATGGAGCAATCTCGAAATGATCCAAAACCTCCCAAACCAATCTAGGGATTGGGAATCTCAACCCCACGGAGAAAGGACGAACATAAAAACCCGTCCAACCCGGAACCTTGTAATCAATCCTCTCGTTCGACGAAGACACTCGAAGGTCCAGAGATTCAGGGAACCTAAACATCATGCTGAGTTCCCGCAGCATTCTACCCGTCATTCGGCTAGCAGGGTTCCTCGACAAAATATTGGATGGTTTGCTAGTAGTCGGGAAGTCACTCGACTCTCCAATAGCGGGCAACGATCTCAGAGGTATGGCCTCAGTTGAGGTTACCGCCGGAGGAGTCGCCAGGGTAACCACCCCACTTTCGATCATTCTGAGGTACGACATCTTTTCGTATTCGACTACTTCCTAGGTGTCACTCGATGATTCGACATAACTATCGATCCTTGCACTTAGGCTGCCTAAAAATTCTTCACTCGACATCCTCCAAATAACGAGCATATAAAAACAACTAAAAAACTTTATTACCTACCCTCTAAAGATCAAAACACACAAACACTAAATTCCTAACAAAACATACAAGTCCTAGATCAAACAGCCTGAATAACTTAAGAACTGCTTGAATCTACACTATGAACACTTAAAGGAATTGAAGAACAAAGGAGTTTTGAAGAATACCTTGAGGGACTTGAGAGCTCTCCTCACTCGACTTCCAAATATAGCACAAATGAAGCCCATAGGACGACTTATATAAACTCGAGGACAGAAATGGCGCCAAATCTCCCGCCAAAAAACGCCTCGCAAACCACGCTATGTTAAAATTGCAATTAATAAACTAGACAGACTCTTCGCCTACTTCAACCGGCTTGTAGAGTCAGATAGAGCGTTATCGGCAGTCGACTCACAAGATTTGTCGAACGAAATGACTTCTGAACATCAACCTTGTTCAGTCGACATGGGGACATCCCCCAATAGACTCGTGACGAGTCTAATAGATAATTACCTTCACTCGACTTACACGACATGTCGAGTGACAGAGCTCCTGAACATCAATCTTGTTCAGTCGACACGGGGACATACCCAGTTGACTCATGTCGAGTCTAACGAAGCGCCTTCACTCGACTCACACGACATGTCGAGTGACAGAGCTCCCGAACATCAAACTTGTTCAGTCGACACGGGGACATCCCCAGTTGACTCATGTCGAGTCTAACGAAGCGCCTTCGCTCGAATCACACGACATATCGAGTGACAGAGCTCCTGAACATCAACCTTGTTCAGTCGACATGGGGACATCCCCCAATAGACTCGTGACGAGTCTAATAGATAATTGCCTTCAATCGACTTACACGACATGTCGAGTGACAGAGCTCCTGAACATCAAATCTTGTTCAGTCGACACGGGGACACCCCCAGTTGACTCATTTCGAGTCTAACGTTACGCCTTCACTCGACTCACATGACATGTCGAGTGACAGAGCTCCTGAACATCAACCTTGTTCAAGTCGACCAGAGGACATTCCCCCAATAGACTCCAGACGAGTCAAACATGTCAACATTGTCACTCGACTCAAAATTACATGTCGAAAGAAAATGTCCCTAAACCATTTTACAAACAACCTCGTCGAGTCAGATAAACCATTTTAAAGACGTGTCGAATCTCCCAGGGACACGCTTCAGGAAATCCCTGTCGTATCAGGGAATTGGTTGCTTCATTCTCTTCGGAACGACCTGTCAAGTGGAAAGATTCATGAACCTCGTTTCTAGTTCGTACAACTAGAAACTCCACCTTCACGCGATTACAGGAGAAAATGGCCCCCAAACCATCGTCAGATTCAGACGACCAAAACGTCTTATACAGTTACCTATGATAATTAGTTGAGCAAACGACATGCTGGATAAAGATACTCTCCAAGTCAAAAGACATCAAGACTTAGAGAGTATGGGACAAACTGTACAGGCCAAATTTGGGCCCAGGGATAAAATCGACATTTATTCTACCTGGAGCCCGTTAACAAAATCCAATATTGAAGACAAAGGCTAAAGTCCCGCAGCCCACCTCACAAAGCCCAGACCCATCAAAGTTTGGAATACCAACAGACACCAGTTACGAACTCAGTGAAGATTAGGGAATTAAAGGACGATAATGGAACACGGCGGTTACACGGTCAACAAATCGCGAAAATAATGACTGCATTTAAGGATTCCAACGGGCAAGAGATGAAGACTATAAAAGAAAGAAGTCAAGTAATAGACAATGAGGCCAGACAGAAACCACAACTACATCACATTAGACCGCCCTTTCTGCAAGCTATATAAGATTGAGGTATACTACAAGCCTTGATCTTTTCCCCTTCGACTTAATCACACATTAGCTAACTTGAGCGTCGGAGTGCTTACGGCTTCCACCACACCGGTGGGCAGTAAATTTCTTCCGCTTTACTCTTGTTTTACAGGTTCGCTCACGCCCTACAGACTCACAATCTCGATTGTGGACCTCAATCGAAATCCGTGTCTACAATATCTACAATTAATTTTTTATTAAATAAAAATCTATTACAATAAAAATACATATTATAATTTTATAAGAATTGTATTATAATAAGAAAATATATTATGCTATCCTATTATAATTAAAAAATACTATTAAATTATAAAATTAAACTAATCAATCTATTAAATAATAACCTTTTTTTTTAAATCGTTGGAAACCTCATCACCAAACCACCCCTTCCGGACTTAAACGGGGCAGGTAAAACCTCTGGCTGTCCCAAACTCTTACAAAAAACACACTTCCTGGATTCAAACTCAAAACCTCAAGATGAGATCATGAACCCTACACAACCAAGCCATGTTTTTTTTTTTTTTGGAAAAGTTTACAAATATATTCCAAAAGACGTAATTTGTACAATTGTACAAGGGGCATCCCCACGAAAGCGTTAAAGCGCACACAGCAACAAGAAGCCGGAAATTCAAAACAGGAACAAAAAATACGGCCCAAAAAGCAAAAAATGCAAAACAGGCGCAACCATGAACAGAATATTGAAATTATTCATGGACATGGTTCAAACTCAATAAACGACAAAACAAAGCACATACGTCCTCATCCCAGCCGTGAGCAAAGCGCGGCAGTTGTGAGTCAAGCCCATGCGCCCTCTCCACGCCGATTGCTCAGCTAACCAAGCCCACATGCCAAGCCATGAAGCCCATAAAAAACACGTAAATATCAACTTCACTAAACGGCGCGCATGGCAGGCCCAATAAGCCATCTCAGACACACCAAACGCATGCATAGTCAGCCCCCGAATTGAAATTCAGAAACTGGCCCAAGTCAAGTCCATAGAACACATGCAGCCAGCCGGTGAGTAGTTCCAGTCCACCTCTAAATATGAACCAAAACCCACAGCCCACTCCACTTTCCTCACTTTAGCCCGTATGAGCCAGCCCAGATATTGTTGATGGGAAAAATAGGCGCACTAGAGGCAGAATGGCAGGGATGGAATTCTCTATTCTATGAAGGGAATTATACTGCACAGTATGGAGGTGTCCTCGGGACGACGGAAGTCCTAGCACAAGGTCGGTCGGAAGTCTGTGTGAAATCGTCGGTTTGGGGCGGATTCGCCTCAGAGGGCAGTTGACGTACACGGCTCGGTTTGGTTAAGGATGGGCTTAGGGGCCGATCAGCAGATTTAGTGATAAGTTGGCCGATCATTTCTCCACCGACGGAAAACTACAGAAGATAAAGTGTCGTGACTCCTCAAAGCACGTGTCAACACCCGGAGAAGTTCAACAGGCCATTATTAATGACAAGAGCATGCTGGAAGTAGCAAAAAGTCAAAGAGAAGTAATGGATGTCAGACGGTCAGAGTGCTTTTGGTGATGACAGACATTGGGAGAAGGTTTCATTGAGTGTATAGAGTTCACGTGGAAGGAATCTACAAAAAATAGGGAATAGTGATCGACTCTAGATTTAGTATAAAAACAGAAGTGAGATAAAAAAAAAGGAGGAGAGAGAGGGTTCTTTTCACTTTTAGATGATGATTCTGCTTCAAAAAAGAAGAAGAAACAAAGTACTTTTCTTTGTAAATTAGTAAGAGAGAGAAACCCCTTGTAAAAGCATGAGAGAGTTGTTCGGCTTGCCCCAAACCGACCACATTTTGGTCGGCCGAGCACCCAATTTTGTAATAAAACGCCGCTTGTTTTGTGCCCGTGGACGTAGGCTGGATTACATCCGCCGAACCACGTTAATTGCCTGTGTTGATCCGCATGCTTGTCCATTTTTCACCAAGTTTGTCTTTGGTTTTCCCCATAACCAAACAAATTTGCTATTGATAGAAGGTAGAAATCACGGGAGCAATCTTCTTTCTGGTATTGCCCCCGAGACGAAAATCAGCCGTCAACAGTTGGCGTCGTCTGTGGGGACCTGGGCAAAAAGCAGTTCGCGTTGTGAGATGATGGTGGGGAATGTTAGCTGTGGTTTTCGTAGGCAGCTCAATAGCAAAATGGGTGGAAAGGGAAAGGCAAGGGAAGAAGTTGGCTGGATTTGGGAAGAAAGTGTCTGTGTAAATGAGGGTCCTTTCTTGTTGAATTGCGGAATGAAATGCAAAGGAGAAAGCCAGCGGATGCCCGTCGGCGGTGAATTGCCGAATGAAATGCAACGACGGGAAAAGATTTCATCCGCTGGTGACAGCTGGCCAAGGTCCTCAGTAGGAAGGAACTTCCCCTTCTGCCTAGACGGCCGCCGGCTTCGCCAGAAGCCCGCGCGGGAGGACTGATCGGGGAGCAGGCCAGCTCGGGGCGAGGGTTAAATTGGTAAGGTGGTCTTCCCCCTACTGGAAGAAAGAATGTGGAATCCTTCCAGGAAGCCGCCTGAAGTGGCAACTTTAGACCTCGCCCAGATATCCATGGATGCTCACAACGAGCCAGGAACCGGGAAAATGCATTTCCCAATGAGCATTGATGGAGCGCCCGGTTCAGCAGACCCTGTGATCCAGCTCGGAAACCTTGGGATCAGGTTTAGATCGAAGGATTCCTAGGAGCGCCTGATGCAGGAGCCAGCTTGAATAAGGTCTACAATTCTGGCATACGCATCGGGAGTATCCAGAGCTTGGATCAGAAGATGCGGTCAGGCCGCAAAGAGGAAGCAAGGAGCAGCAGGATCAAAAGAAGCAGAAGAAGTCCCGAGCAGACAGGAACCGCATGTACAAGAGCCTCTCTTAAAATGTCCCACAAAGAGTTGTAAGAAGGGCAGTATGTCCATTGAAATATGAATAAAATTCTCTTTTTTATTTTTAAACTTGCACATCGCTCGTTTATCAATTGAAACACGAGAGTTCTTTTCAATATTTGTTTGGTTATGCTCGATGCGAAGGTAGTGGTCTGAGATCGGAACGGGCATAACACTCGTGGCACACCGAGCCCTGGTGTTATTATCAAACCCCCGGGTGCGATGCGCCGATCCGGTTCTTCTTACTTTAAAGTGGAAAATTCTACAAGAGGTGGAGTACGAGAGAGAGCGCGTGAACCCCTCGAGGCAAGGGTTAACCTCCCGAGGCTGGAGCGTAACTACCCCACTACTGGCATTTTGCGCCACCGGCTCGGGGCTGGATGTGTTCCGCCGAGGCCTCTGTGTGTCACCGGCTCGGGGCTGGATATGTTCTGCCGAGGTTTCGTGGTTCAGGTTCGGGGCTATGACTCTGTAAGGTCACCCCACTGTTTAAGGATCCGTGGGCAACATAGCACGGGGGGATTGAGCCCCCGTGGCGATTGTTTGCTCCAGTGATATCGAACTTAAGGAGGAGCATGCCTTTAATGTTTCGAACACTCTTTGATCCTTGGTTCTTTGATCGAAAGGATCTGTGGGTAGCATAGCACGGGGGGGGGGGGGGATTGAGCCCCCGTGGCGATTGTTTGCTCTAGTGGTATCGAACTTAAGGAGGAGCATGCCCTTAAGGTTTCAGACACTCTTTGATCGTTAGATCGTTTGGATCTGCGGGAGGCACAACACGAGGAGGGGTAATGCCTTCGTAGCGTGTGTCTGCTCCAGCGTTGTAAGGAGGAGCCCTCGGGTAGTACTCGGGCTCCACGGAGTCTCGATGTATAGAGGAAGTGCCCTTACCATTTAGAACGCTCATTGATCCAAATCCTGGTTCGCCGGGACTCTAAACTGAAAGATTCAGGATTGTGTTTTGGAGACTTCAGACAGGACGCTGTTCTGAATGATCCATGCTGCTATCTTTACTTATGAAATATTTCTGTTTTGGGACAAGTGTTAAGTCACCCCCGCTTTCTGTTTTAGTTTTATTTCCTAAGGTTTTGTTTTCAATTTTCGCTAACCTAGCAAGGGGACGTCTGCGCTAGATCAGTGCTGGGCTCCGAAGGTTGATTTGTTTCCCTTTAGCATAAGTCCCGAATGGTATTATTCGGCTCGGGGCTGGATTCGTTCCGCCAAGGCCTATGTTGGTATTATTCGGCTCGGGGCTGGATTCGTTCCGCCGAGGCCTGTGTTGGTATTATTTGGCTCGGGGTTGGATTCGTTCCACCGAGGCCTGTATGGTTGTTATTGAGCTCGGGTCTGGATTCGTTCCGCCGAGGCTATGGTATTATTTGGCTCGGGGTTGGATTCGTTTCACCGAGGCATGTGTGGTATTATTCGGCTCGGGGTTGGATTCGTTCCACCGAGGCCTATATGGTTGTTATTGAGCCCGGGTCTGGATTCGTTCCGCCGAGGCTATGGTATTATTTGGCTCGGGGTTGGATTTGTTCCACTGAGGCCTGTATGGTATTATTCGGCTCGGGGCTGGATTGGTTCCGCCGAGGCCTGTGTTGGTATTATTCGGCTCGGGTTGGATTCGTTCCATCGAGGCATGTATGGTTGTTATTGAGCTCGAGTCTGGATTCGCTCCGCCGAGGCTATGGTATTATTTGGCTCGGGGTTGGATTCGTTCCACCGAGGCCTGTCTTTCTCAGCTCGAGGTTGGGTTACATCCCACCGAGTCGGCTTCTCAAACTGGGGATGTATCATTCCCCCAGGCTCAAGTGTCTTTCTCAGCTCGGGGTTGGGTTACGTCCCACCGAGTCGGCTTCTCAAACTGGGGATGCATCATTCCCCCAGGCTCAAGTGTCTTTCTCAGCTCGGGGTTGCCGAGTCGGCTTCTCAAACTGGGGATGTATCATTCTCCCAGGCTCAAGTGTCTTTCTCAGCTCGGGGTTGGGTTACGTCCCACCGAGTCGGCTTCTCAAACTGGGGATGCATCATTCCCCCAGGCTCAAGTGTCTTTCTCAGCTCGGGGTTGGGTTACGTCCCACCGAGTCGGCTTCTCAAGCTGGGGATGTATTATTCCCCCAGGGTTGAGCATCTGGTAGGTAAGAAGAAAGAGGAAGTAAATGAAAGAGTTGCATAAACCTAGTGGCAACGGAATGGAGGCAGTGGAGGTCTTCCGGAGAATCGCCCAAGTAAAGTCATGTTATTTTTATGGTAGTTCTCGGCACCAATTCGTAGGCTCGTTGGTGCCCAGAACTAGGGGATAGCTGTTGATAGGAAAAATAGGCGCACTAGAGGCAGAAGGGCAGGGATGAAATTCTCTATTCTATGAAGGGAATTATACTGCACAGTATGGAGGTGTCCTCGGGACGACGGAAGTCCTAGCACAAGGTCGGCCGGAAGTCTGTGTGAAATCGTCGGTTTGGGGCGGATTCGCCTCAGAGGGCAGTTGACGTACACGGCCCGGTTTGGTTAAGGATGGGCTTAGGGGCCGATCAGCAGATTTAGTGATAAGTTGGCCGATCATTTCTCCACCGACGGAAGACTACAGAAGATAAAGTGTCGTGACTCCTCAAAGCACGTGTCAACACCCAGAGAAGTTCGACATGCCATTATTAATGACAAGAGCATGCTGGAAGTAGCAAAAAGTCAAAGAGAAGTGATGGATGTCAGACGGTCAGAGTGCTTTCGGTGATGACAGACATTGGGAGAAGGTTTCATTGAGTGTATAGAGTTCACGTGGAAGGAATCTACAAAAAATAGGGAATAGTGACCGACTCTAGATTTAGTATAAAAACAGAAGTGAGATAAAAAAAAAAAAGAGGAGAAGAGAGAGGGTTCTTTTCACTTTTAGATGATGATTCTGCTTCAAAAAGAAGAAGAAGAAACAAAGTGCTTTTCTTTGTAAATTAGTAAGAGAGAGAAAACCCCTTGTAAAAGCATGAGAGAGTTGCTCGGCTTGCCCCAAACCGACCATATTTTGGTCGGCCGAGCACCCAATTTTGTAATAAAACGCCGCCTGTTTTGTGCCCGTGGACGTAGGCTGGATTACATCCACCGAACCACGTTAACTGCCTGTGTTGATCCGCATGCTTGTCCATTTTTCACCAAGTTTGTCTTTGGTTCTCCTCATAACCAAACAAATTTACTGTTGATAGAAGGTAGAAATCCCGGGAGTAATCTTCTTTCCGGTATTGCCCCTGAGACGAAAACCAGCCGTCAACAAATATTATCTTCTTGAATTCAAGCATATACACACGATCCAGCCTTAATCCACCAAACAACACCATTGGAACGAGATTTTGCCTATAATTGGTCCCGGTCATGTTTCTTCATATCCAATACGCTACTGTTCATGGCTGGACCGAATAGAGACTGCTACATCGCTCAAGTGAAGCTGGCGATGGCCTTGTGCTGAAGTCGAGTGAGTGCATGAGTGCAGAATTCATGTATGCCAAGTAGGAGTATGAGATTTGCATACTCAGTTTTCAGAGTTCTGTCTACTCGGTTTTGAAGAAACAGATTGAAGTCAATCCAGTCAATCCCCCAGGCCCACACACGAAAGCTCCAACAAACCTCCAGGCCCAAGATCCGAAGTTTTCAAGCTCAGCCCAAAATGGAAAGACAGCCCAAACGTGAGCAAACTCCACGCACGTGAAAGCTCATGGAGCAAATTGCAAACTCAAGAGAGAAGGCAGCAGGCTTATGCAGCCCACATTTCAGCCTTCTGGACCCAGGTTGCAGCTTGCCCAATTGCTCTTCCTTACACGTAAATAAGTACCAGCCCACGCTTGAGAAACCAGACCATCAGTCCCAGACGCGCAAGACACAGCCCACGCCATAGCTAATAATACTCCAATCGGTCCAGCTCAAATGCCTACAGACCGTAGGAGCTCATAACAAGAATCCACTGATGCTATCAAAACCCAGGCTTGCATTCGGCCATCCCAAAACCTCAGTACCATTCAACTTTTAAAGAGCGAAACCTCTCAAAGCATATATCGAGATTTTACTCCTATTAGACAATCCTATGATTTCTTCGTACTTCCTGGCTCAGCCCTAACCAGTACCATACGCTACTGCTCATAGTCGTTGCTAAAGTCGAGTTGCTACATCGCCACTACACAATTGAGAAGAGGCCTTTGACTCATAAAAAGTAGCCAAAAGTGATTGATGGCCGTAGTAGCTTTCCACGAGAGAATCGTGATTTTAACCATCCAATTTTGAAGACCCAAAGTTTCTTCACATGTTGATGTACTCCCGTTAAATCAACATGTGCTACTGTCCTCGAGTACAAAAAGAGACGGTTTGCTACAACGTTCTCTCGCAGAAATCCACTACTGTGTCCATAAGCCCCACTGCCCAAAATCTTGACAACAAATGTGGATCCAATTCAAGAAAGCCCAAT
Organism: Zanthoxylum bungeanum; assembly: GCA_019454045.1. Classification (NCBI taxonomy): domain Eukaryota; kingdom Viridiplantae; phylum Streptophyta; class Magnoliopsida; order Sapindales; family Rutaceae; genus Zanthoxylum; species Zanthoxylum bungeanum. The sequence goes on along the minus strand of SKCR01005905.1, from coordinate 19,232 downwards.
CTCAGCCCACACGTCTCACGACCTAAGCCCATACTTCCTATTCTTCCATTCAGCCTTTCAGCGTAGAATTGAAAATAGCTGCATAAGTAAATTCAGGCCCAAACTCAGGCCCCAGAATAAGACCCAGACTAGGCCCAAATTGCAAATCGGCAAGCTTGGTGCACTCTGCCCAGTACACTGTCAAGCCATGCCATTGGGACAAATAAGAACCTTATTATAACAATAAAAATATATCATGTTATCTGATTAATTTTTTAATAATATCACATATAATCGAACAAATAGAATATCTATCTATATATTTATAAAAATTAAATATTTTTAAGCTTCCTATCGCTTCACGTGACGGCTCAATAAATTTTATTAAATAAGAAATCTATTATGATAAGAATACATTAAATTGTAAAATTAAAATATATCTGAAATTAGTTTTATTATTAAATATTAAAATTAGAAATCTATAATAAAATAAAAACATAATCTTACATTAAAATAAGAAACCTATTAATTTAATACATGTCACATAATCTCTACAATAATTTTTTATTATTTGATTATAAAATTAAAATATCTATAAAATTAAGTTTTTATTTTAGAATTATAAAATTAAAACAATAAATTATTAAAATAAGAAACTTATTGCGATATAAAAATATAATCTCTTATTTATTATTAAATTATAATATTAAAATATCTTTATAATTTTTTATTATTAAATTGTATAATTAAAATAAGAAACTTATTATATATAAAAATATAATCTCCTATTAAAATCAGAAATCTATTAATTTAATTAATTAATTGATAATAAATAAGAACATATTATAAAATAAAAACATAATCTCTTATTAAAATAAGAAACTTATTAATTTAATACGTGTCACCTATTATCTACAATTATTGTCTATTATAAAATTAAAATATCTCTAAAATTATTTTTTATTTTAAAATTATAAAATTATAATTATAATAATTAAAATAAGAAATCTATAACAATATAAAAATAAAAATCTCCTATTTATATAAAATTAAAATATCTCTATAATTTTTTCATTATTAAATTATAAAATTAAATAAGAAACATATTAAAATATAAAAACATAACCTCTTATTAAAATAAGAAATATATTAATTTAATTAATTAATAATGTAATTTCTTATTATTAAATTATAAAAAGAAGTCCCATTAAAATAAAAAATATATATATATATGTGGTACCTAATATCTACAATTAATTTTTTTTTATTATATATTATAATAAAAATATACATTGTAATGTCTTATTAAAAAAAACATGTGTGACACCTAATCTCTACAATTAATTTTTTATTAGTAACTTATAAAATTACAATATTATGATATAATCTCCTATTAAAATAAAAACATAATTAATAGTCGTCCACAAAAATAATCAATTTTTTTTAATTTTTGGGTCCATTGTTATTTTACTTTGAATTATTTTTATAAGTTTTTTTCATGAATTTTTTATTATTTGTTGTGTTTCATGATGTAGACTCTGATTATTAGCTCTTGCATAGTGGCGATCAAGATTTCAAGTTCGATAAGAAAATTTAATCTTAAATTGAATGAATGAATTACATTACATTTGATTGGAATTCATCCGAAAAAATTTAAATATGTTTAAAATTATTTATACACGTTTTCAAAGGAGAGAATAAAACGAGAGAGAAACTCTAATGTAGACTAAAAATATTATTTGAGAATTGATAGATAAATAAATAAGACATAAATATTATGAGTAAATAAATTAATTATCTCATTTATATTATAAAATCAATTAAATTCAGATCATTTATAAGATCAATATCTAAAATATCATTTAAAATGGATGCAAGATCAAAAGAATTAAACTAATTGATTTCTCTAAAAGACAAAATAATGAACTAAAAAGTAAATACTATGAAAGAAAGATTTTATAAGGGTATTCTAGTACTATATATCACTTGGCTCAAACTAAAAGATACTGTCTGGCTCTAATTGCCTAACCCACCCTCAGCAACTCATATGTGTCAAGCTATCTAAGAGACACACACACGAGAGAAACAGAGAAGAAGAGGAGATGAGAATGGCAACTTTGAATATCTTATCACCATCTCCAATGACAAATTTTCATTATAATAATGCTAATTATAATAGTCAAGCTTATCATAATCTTTGTTTTAATAATAATAATACTAAATTTAACTCTTTGCCAAGTTCTTATTCTTTCTCTCCTCTTTCTTCTCTCTTTGCACAAACCAAATCAAACCCATCTCACAAAATCTCTCATATGCCAACCCACTTCTCAAAATCAGGTAATTTTACTTTGTTTTTCTGTTTTTCGTTTTGTTTTGTTTCTGGTTCATATGGTGATATATAATTTGAAAAGCCTTATATTGGTTTTGTTTTTAAATGGTTTATAGGTGGATAATGCAAACTTATTATCTGCTAAGAAAGTTTGTAATGTTTTTTCCTTTATTGTTTGGAGGACTTAAAATTCAGGATATGAAGAAAAAAATTGTGTGATTAACTGATTATAATGTACTTTGTTGAGCAAGTCATAATTGTATTTTGTGTTCTATAGCTCTTGTTTCTTAGGATGTAACATTTTATCCAATTTAAAACCAAAGGCTGTTCTACATGAAGTACTTGGGTTCTGAGGATTTTGTTTCCAAATTTTTTCTTTAAAAATGGAACTCATTGAATGAAGGGAAGGAAAAAAAAAGGAGAGATTTTCTTGGCTAGTCCTAAAATGGAGTGGTTTTCAATTTTAAGTGCGCTTTCTGTATTTCTAATCTTATGGCATTGCGCTAGTGATAACCATAATATTGAATTTCGATATTTCATAATTTCTCGTCTACATATAAAGCTATGTCATTGGCCTTATGGTAGAATCACTGCATAACTCATCTATTGGTTTTGACTGGTCTTAAAAGTAATCATTTATCTTTTCTCGTTTCTATTTTCAGAGGCTCTTTCTGCTGGAAATGGATCTTCATGGATGGAAGATAATTCTGTGCATCATAGTGGTGCTGCTGGCCCTGTTCTGAAGCAGAGCCTAGTATGTTCAGCCGTTCCCACAAAACCTGCAGAAGTTTCATCTGTCCAGGACCTTTTCGAATTTATTTGCTCAGGTCCTCTTGTAGACAAGCTGAGTTTAACCAAAGAAAAGATAGCCGAGTCTATTGACAAGTGGATTGCATACAACTCTTACTTGTGTCGATTGTTTCAGATCAACGAACTGTATCTTACACTTCCAGAGAAAGCTAGGTTTTTTCACTACTACATTCCCGTTTTCTTCTGGTGTGAAGATCAAATTTCACAGCACAGATCCAAGTTTATAGATGGAGAAGATGTCCCTCCTTTGGTGGTATGTGTGTACACATGAAATTTTCTATTTGAATTCAATAACTGTTTGTGGCTAGTTTCACTAGTATATGAAGGCTTTAAGAGACACGTGATGTGTGATCAATGGAGACTGTTATAAGGATTTTTCACTCACTGGTCGAAATGCCACTGCAATGGAGATTGTCAAATATCAATCTTATGGTGCTGACATGTTTGTGGTAATGCAGATTGGTTTTAGCGCGCCGCAAGGTTGTGGCAAGACAACACTTGTATTTGCTCTAGATTTTCTTTTCCGCGTCACTGGCAGGTAGCTTGGAGACAATGCAAATATATGTAGTTCTTGTGCGAGTTGACTCAGCTTTGTTAAAAGATTAGAAAAACAGCGCTAAACGTGCTGATATAAGTTTCAATTTTTCAGGAAGTCTGCAACTTTATCCATAGATGATTTCTATTTGACAGCAGAGGGTCAGGTAATCATTCAGCTTATTCTGTGGTCTTCGTCTTTCTATTGTCATTTTATGATACAACCGTATGTCAAGTGTAGGCTAAATTGAGGGAAGCCAATCCAGGAAATGCACTTTTAGAGGTAACTATTTCTTATTAATTTTTTTTTAATTAACGGAGTAATATTTGTGTCTCAACAAATTGCTCAAAATGGTTTTGTATCATTTTGTTTTGTTTCCAGTTTCGTGGAAATGCTGGAAGCCATGATCTTCAATTATCTGTTGAGACACTGACAGCAGTGACCAAGTTGACTAAAGAAGGTGAGGTGTCTGTTTCAGTCATTTTCCTTAGCACATAATGCTTGTATACTGCTTTCATTGTTTTTGTTGGAATTACTTAGGTTTGAAGATGAAGCTACCCCGATATGACAAAGTAAGAGAAAATTGTTTTATATTTTCCTTGATTCTACAGTGTCTTTTGCCTTAAGTTGCGTACGAATGATAAACTGTCGTCCTCTGCAGTCTGCATATAGTGGGAGGGGCGATAGAGCTGATCCTTCAACATGGCCTGAAATTGAAGGGCCACTTACGGTAACAGAAACTCAATTTCGAACTTGCAAATTGTTTGAGTAGCAGTCATATGAATTTTAACCCATTTTATAATGACTGGGTCAGGAACCCTAAACAGGTTTCTGTAGAAGTGAAAATTGTAATAGAATTTTGTTGAAACAGTTCGAGAAGAATTTTGATACATGTATCAAACTCAAACTAATTAGTAGTTATTCCATGTTATATAAGATAACCCACCACTGATTTATATTCTTGCGTGATGATTTAGGTTGTTCTGTTTGAAGGTTGGATGCTTGGTTTCAAACCCCTTCCTGCCGATGTTGTAAAAGCTGTTGACCCACAGGTTAGAACTCTCAATGTATTTGGAGGGACTTATTGATGTTAATAGTGCAGATTCGTTTTCCATTCTGTTGTTTCAGCGGGAACACTCATGGTCAGAGATAACTTTTACAGTTAGAAACGGTAAACAAAAATCTCGAAGCTTACTATGATGCTTGGGACAAGTTTGTAAAGACGTGGATTGTCATCAAAATCAAGGACCCAAGTTGTGTGTATGAGTGGCGTTTGCAGGTTAGCTACCAATGCATCACTTACTACGAATACTGTCTTATATCGTGTACCCTAGTTGTATTATTGTTGTGCGGTTATTGCAGGCAGAGATAGCCATGAGGGAGGCTGGCAATCCTGGGATGTCTGATGAGGAGGTGTGTTTGTTTTAATGCATCTATTGTTCCTTAATATGTTACATCTAATCTACAGTTCCAGCGGCTATGTTTAAATCTCTTTTTTTTCCCGACATTTATATTGTAGGTTAAAGATTTTGTTTCGCGCTACCTTCCCGCATACAATGCTTACCTTTCAACCCTCTACTCTGAAGGACCAAACGGATCAGATCCAGAGCATTTGCTCCTTATCGAAATTGATGAAGGGAGGAATCCATTTTAAGGCAAATTTGTGAAAGCCAATTTTGCTTGCTCAGGTTAGTAAGATGTAAATTGCTCAAGCATTTGCTACTGCAATAAAATCTGGAAGAAACCGTTGTTGTAAATGCAAATGTAAATTAGTGTTATAGCTCATTTCAATTGAAAGAATAAATTTTTTTTGCCCTGGCATGGTTCAAATTCAATATCTTGGGTTGATTTATAAGCAATTGACATGATAGAAATGAAGAAACTGAATTGAATACAAGGAAAAATTAACTTTGTACTAAAATAAAAGATTGATGAAACACTAACACAATAAAAAAATTCACTTGATAATGAAACCCTTTATTAACAATCCAGGATGAACCAGTGAAATGAACTAGGTGCAGCAACAGCAGCTATTTTCCAGACAGCACTCATAGCAGCAGCAACAGCAGCAAAATGCAAAAAACCTGTGTATCAAACAAAGTAAACAAACCAATCCAAAAATTAACATAAAATCAATAACAAGAAACTGGGAAACGAATACAGACAGTGCATAGAGGCAGCCTTTCTCCTCTTGGCGTTTCTTGACATGATCCATATATGACATCTGTTGCTGTTCAGGTGCATCCATGGTTCTCTCTTTTCTCTGTTATGTGTTTGATAGTTTGTTTTTTAAGTGAAGCACAAGCAAATTGTATGTAGCATCAGAATTTATAGGCAAGAATTGGAGGGGATTACTTGAAGGCCAAAGGGTTTCTTTGGTTCATTGAATTTTCTTGTTAGTCTATCTGTAGAACCTTTATTCTGGTGGTTAGTGGAAAGTATGTTGACTCGAGCTATCATAAGAAGTCCAGCTATGTTAAAAAAAAAAAAAAAATGAGCTACAAAACCTGCCACATGGATGCTATAAATGTTTTAGAGGAATGTAACCATCATAATTTTAATCGTTGGGGACTTTGATATTGACATTGTGGCTTCAGAGTTATAGGGCTATTGAGTGAAAATTATGAACCATAAGCACAAACCTTTCAAATCCCAGTTCATGTTTTGGTTCCTGCAATTAATCTTGCAATTTTACAAACCAAACATTCCATGTAACAATTCTTCATTCAATTTTTGGACCACAATGACAGAACATGTTGATGTGATTTTGCAGAAACAGACATTCAACCTCCATGTTCATCAATATGAGAAATTTGGCAAGATCAGTCAGATTTTCGAATGTTAAAAGTATGCTGATAAAGTAGCTTAAATGCAGGCCAAACAAGTCTTGGAAGCTGATGCATTTCAACTTCAAGTCTAAACAACATAGTCCAAAGTATCCCAAGTTATTGACAGATTCTGGGAAAAATTTCAAGTCGTTTTTTATGCTGTCAGATAGAAGAGTATGATTAGAAGATCCAGAACTATATGTTGAATTCATGTATCATAATCAATGGCATTACATGAGATTCAAAATATTCAATACAGCGTGTGCTTGTAACAATCATGAACCGGTAAAAGTAACTATATATACTTGTAAACCGAGAATTCGGCAAACAAAATGCCTCAAATTACTGGGGAAATCAAATAACATAAACTGTCACTATTCAAAATAACTCTGCTTAACATTCCAGCACTGTTCCATTACATTCAACCCCGCATCTGCAAATTCCAAGCCTTAAATCAGCTGCACACACATTACGCGTACTAATCATCAATTAAATCTCTTGATTGGTTAACATCTGCCAAGTAAACACCATCTTATCAAGTTAACACATTAAACCAGTAACTCAACTGAGCCTAGAGTTAGAGTTACTGGAAACCCCGCCGCCCAATCACGGCTTAAGGTAAAACTCTTCGAGGCTCTTATAAGAAATGACTCAAAACACATGACCTGTCAATCAAGTAGGACTATTAACTGTCCAAGATAAATCAAATTTTCAGGTAACCAAACACATTCGGACAAAACACACATTGTTTGCACCAAATTATAATTTCTCTGCAGTCATGTATGCGGCGGTTCATTGGGCTAAATGAATTAATCATTTCTAGTGATTCAAACTGTTTTTTCACAAGAAACCAAATATATATGTGCAAATATAAATTACTTCTTCCTTTTGTTCCAGTAAAGTAATTGAATCATTGATCCACATTCTTTAGGATCTTAAATGAATCTTTTGATGAGTTTCTTCACATGAATGGAAATCAACTTCGATCGTTTGAGTTTTTATTTTGAATCAGCCAACAAAATTGAAATCTTGTATGAATCATATTGATCGTGCATTATAAGTATTTGTGTCAAGTGTTACATCAAAGAACAACTCTGGAAAAAAAAAATCCCAGAAACAATCAATACTGTATGCAACTTATACAATATATAATTACAGGCAGGGCTCTCTTATTTTGTAGCAATAATTCTACATCTAATCACCAAAACCTTTCTAACAAATCAAATTGATCAAAAGCCTGTACAGCAATTAATTGTCACTCCAAGAATGCCAAATAAAAAAGGCTTATTAATCCTTCAACATATGCTATAATTTTTTCCAGGTGTTCTTGGAGCTGCATAACAAAAATCGGAAAACAAAATATTAATCACCCATGTTTTTTTTTTTTTAATAATAAACAAAGAGAAATAAATCAAATTGAAGAATGAAGATTGGTTACCTAACCCAATTGCTTCTGAGCTTTTCATCAACCTTACTCGTTTGCATGATTCAACAAACATTCTGTTTTAACCAAAAATTAACATCAAGAGTTACTAAATCAAAGAAAATTATAAAGAAATTGGAGGGAAAAAACTTACTTCCATGGCACATCTCCAACTAACATCCAGTCTCCATCTTTATCTTCATAAGTTGGTACATATTCAACTCCATTTACATTATCCATAATCTTTCTCTCATTCAAATAATTCCCTATAACCATAATTAAAAACCCATCAATATTCTAAAAATCACAAAATATGAATTTGTTTTTAAAAAATATATATATAAAAATTTGCAAAACTTACTTATGGTCAAGAATGAGAACATGTCTTCTAAAGCACCCAAAAGTTCTTGATAGCTATTATAATTCTCAAGATCAACTTTCCTTAAATATGGAGCTCCATCAACTGCCACCTTTACAAATTTGCAGCTGCCCTTCATTGCATTTTTCCGATAAGCTCTCACCGGCGGCCACCCCACCACTTGTGCCCTAACAAAATAATATGCACTTTTTTAGCTTATATAAATCGCCAGCTCATATCATAATATGTAATAAATTTATAACAAAATAAAAATTATGGCTTTTAGCCTTAGGACTTACTCCGTTGCTGGGTTTTTTGTTAAAGCTAATTTGTTATCATCATTTGAGCTCGCCAAGTTTAGATCAACGGTCTCGGAGAAGCCACGTTTTGCCCCGGATTTCGGTCCGCCGCTTCCAGGTAAGCCTAACGTAAGCTTCGTGTCGGATTCCGGCAAGTGATTAACATTTTCCGGTGACATTTTTCTCGAAGGTTGCTAAACTTGTTTTGTTATTTATGGAAGATGTGAGGTAACAAAATTATGTTACAAAATACATGTTGCTTAGTGAAAATGTGATAATATTTATAAAGGAAGGAGAAATGATCATGTGGCCGGCAACAAATTAATGAACCACTCCTGGATAAACACGTGTCCTCAAAAGAGCGGTTATGATTTGTCCATGTAGTTAACTGTACGTGACGAAAGCGTGTGATTTTGAGTGCCGGAAAGCTTGGGCCCCATTGGCTGGTCGGTCTGAACCGGTCGTATTCATTGCTTTGAGGTTATTATTTAAAAATAGTTATTATTTTGATTTGTGTTGACGAGGGATTATTGTGTGTGGACAATAGGACAATAATGGATTTTTGTGGACCCTAAGATCTGAGCGAATAAAAGGTTCTGATTTGATTTCATTCACTATCTCCTTTTCTTGTGCTTGCTTGCTTGAGATCATAAGAAATTAAATCAAGATTTAAATTGGGTAAAACTTCAATTCGTGAATTTATTAATGAGGTAATTAAAATGAATTAATTATAAGTAACATGTTGTATGATATTTTTCTTTTTCAAAATGTCATACACCTTCCTTATTCATTATCAATTACCTAACATCGGGTTAAATTATAATGTGTTTGAAAGACCTCGTCTAGAGCTGACATGAAATAATTAATAACTCATCTTATTTATTCTTTAGATTAATTCAATCTTTTTTTAGGAGATATTCACATGCCTATTGTTTCTCATTTTGGATAGGAAATTTGAAATAAAATTTATATTTCAACTTGTGTGGTATATAAGATTATTTTTCATAAAATTACTTATCTTATTTTTAAAATTGTTTATCATATTCTTCCATCTTATAATTGATTACGTGACTAACAACAACAAAAATCTCAATGATAATTTTAAAATAAATAAAGGGAAATTAAAATCCAATTGATCATAAAAAGGGGCCCACAAAGATAGATATGATTTATACAGTCGAAAACACCGAATCAAAAGCTCCCCCAATGATGTGCTTAGAAGGCGCAGGGGAAAAAAAGAGTGAGGGCCCACACGTGTAAACGTGTTGGGGTCTCACTACAAGTCAACTTTTAAGCAAAACTCTTACTTGGTGGGTCCCACTGGTAGCCCATGTGATCATGTTTCTTTGTCGGACACTCCTTTTTTTAAATCCACAAAATTTTCCGCTAACTGTTTGACACCAGGAATTGTCTGCCGCCGACACGTGTCTGCCTCCCACAAAAAACCGCTGATCGAAGGCAAAAAAATCTCGTTGGGTAATTATCATTAATACCCCTGAAGTAAAGTCTAATTTCATTTTAAGTACCACAGATAAACAGAATAAACCCTATGATCACACACAGTACATAATAATTGCATATGAATGAAACGAGGCGCACATTGACATGCCTAAGGAGAATAAAGTGCATTATGGTTTCTTGCTTTTTAAAAAAATTAAAACCCAACATCATTAGATAGAGAAGCTAGTTTATATATGTATATATTTTATTAATTATATATATGACGTCCATATGCATCAAAATCTTATATAAAATTCTTGTCTGCTTTTAGAATCAATTGTGCCAATTTTTGTAGAGGAATGGAGGGAACCCAATGATTTATTCACTCTTTAATCATAAAGCTTAATATGAAATATTGATAAATTCAAAGATGGAAAAAAAATAAAAATAAAAATAAAAATGATAAAGTGCACCAAGCCTTCTTCAACATGCTCATAATATTATGTATTAAAAAGATTTCAAATGATGATAAACTAATGTTATCATTGTGTTGCTCGCCTTGTAACAAAAACAAGAAGCATATAAACAAAAAAACTACTTGATGCCTAAGTATCATGCATTAAGAAGCTGAGAAAGGGGGTAGTCCATTTATTTGACCAAATGTATAGGGCCTATCATATGGTTTTTTACTTTCTTATTCAAATGCCCTCTAGGTCACATTTGATTTATGGTCACAAATTTGGCCATTAGGGATGGTTTTTAATTGGGTTTTCTCACAAGTTTATGCTAATGTGTGTGTGTGTGTATATATTTAAAATTATTTATTTAAAATTGAGACATTTATAGAATTTTGATGAGAATAATAACCTATTAATTTTAACTTGTTGATTGTTACATTGAACAGAGAGTTGATAATAATTGAGGTTTTTTTTTTTTTTAGAGATTTTATAAGTTTATTTAGGAAAAAATAATTATTAATTACAAAATCTGTAACTTTTACTGTTTAACATCAAGTGGTTAATCTAATACATTTAATAGAGAATTTTGTAATTAATTTACATTAACATTGACATTTTTCAGGGACTTTAATAACTGATTTAGGAAAATAAAATTTTTAAAAAATCCATTAATAATTAGCTATAATTTAAGAATTTTATTTTTTAAATATAAAATAATATTTTTATCATAAATATATGGCATTCGTACCAAATGGGACCCTACGTAATTATATAAGGGAAGAGCCGCTAATGAACCTCGTGTCGCTACTAATATACCTTAACCTTTTGGTTAGATGGTAGCGCCTAATTAAGGTCCTGACATGAAAATAGGTTTGTTTTTTTTTTTTTTTAAATGTTCATTATTAATTAAAAATTAATACATTATATGTCATTTTAGGCACAATTACACAACTTAGTTTGTAGTTGATCACACAACACAAACATATATAGCTCTTGAATTGTCTCCGGAAAATGATCAGAAACCGCCTCTTGTTTGTTAAAAAAATACCATTCTCCTCTCTCTCCCATGTCTTATCGTTAAAAACTACTTTGATGAATGGTAGATTTAACTAAACATGGGTAAAATAGTAAAAGACTCAAGAAATTAATAATTAATTTTTTTTTTATTGATAAAAGGATTTTATTGGGTTTTTACAAAAAACGATGGAGTTTGATCATTTTCTCCAATTGTATCTATACATGCCCAAATTCAAATTAAATCTTGAATATAATGTAATTTTGTTTAATTATTGTACCTCAATATGATATTGATTTTAAACTTTCATGTGAGTGTGAACATGACAAGAAATGAAGTCACTAAAATGCACTTAATTCCAATACAAAAATAGTCCTCAATAAATCACAATAAGAGTTTAAGACATGCACTCTTCAAACACAAGTCCATGAATTTTATATATGTCTCAATTTAAATATATAAACTTTCTTGATTTTGATCAAACATACTTACTTTCCAAATTTTTTGAACTATTCTCTTTTGGTCACATAAATTCAACTAAGTTGTTGGCTAGCTCTTTTAACATTTTTTGTCACATCATTTCTCCATATAGCTAAGCCATGATTGTGACTAAACATAAACTTTTGGTTTCATTTTCAATCATTTAAGGCAAGCCATGTTGTTATTAATTAACAAGTTCAATTTACATTGCACATAACTTTGAAAATAAAATATATAAGAGTGTCCGAATTGTATTCTAATTTTTGAAAAATCTCTTCGTTTACCAAAATAAACCATTTCATAAAATTAATACTAAATGTTGATTGAATAATGTGGTTAATATTCTATATATCTTCTAGATAATAAGCAATTTCTATTTTTTTTTTTAATTTAATTTAAACCACAAGTGCTTTTGTAGTGTTTGTTTCACTTTTGTTAATTTCTTCACTCTTGTCTGATAAGATTCTCTCAAATTTTCTTAATTACCCATAATGTATGTTTCCATGTTGAACACTCTGTTGGAAATTCGGTGGGTTCTGCCCACAGCTTGTCTTGTGTCATCATTTAGTTTAAAAAAGAAAAAAAAAACGTGCTCAAAACTATATTTGTTTAATTAGAAATTAAAACTTTAGTTTAAGTGCTTTTTATTTGATAGTACTTTTATATAAAATGTATTTGATAATAATTTTTAAAGATGATGAAGTATTTCAAGGGTTCCGAGCTTATCAATTGATTCAACTACAATGTTAAAAAGAAATTGAATGGAAAAAAAAAAATCCCTAATTTTTTTTTATAAAAAAAAAACCCACATTAATTAGTGATCACTATCTTTTTCATTCCCTTTGCCAAATAAAATTTGTTAAGTGGACCTCATGCAACGAACTATTGACTGTTAATTCTATAAATTAATTAACAAGTTAAAATCACTTAACATTTTTAATTAGTTGTATCAAAACTAAGTTCGTTGCAAAGAGACAGTAAAAAATATACAACATTCAATGGCTTCACATATTTCTAAGTATTCGAGATTACATTAATAATGGAAAGAAAGAGATAGTTTTAAAAAACTAATCAATCCACAAAACCAATCTGAATTAATTAAACACTATTACATATTTTAGTGCATGTGTGTTATATAGAACTTGAACTATACATTATATATATATATAAAGGGTTGTTGATTCTAAAGTATACAGTAAATAACAAATAGTCTGGCAAAGATTAAAATTGAGAATCAATTTTTTTAGAATATATTGATCTATTTCCTTAGGACTGGCCGATTATTATCAATAATTAATTATTTATTTAAGTATATAAAATAATATGCAGAAAGTAAATAGCACATGAGATTTTTACATAATTTGGAAAATTTTGCTACATTCACTGAATCTCTTCATAGACAATTTAAGTAATCCAACCATAACGATCGAATTATAACTTAATTGAGGAATGTATTTAGCGCTGAAAATCTATTTCGACATTAAATATAAGTATTTTTAACGACAAAATATTCCGTCATTAAAATATAATTTTAGCGTCGAAATCGATTATTAACGCTAAATACCTTTCTCGACTAAACTTTCGCGTCAAAATTTTTTTTCGACGCAGAAGACCTTTAACAACGAAATTTTAATTTTTAACGATGAAATTTTTCGACTCTAAAAATCAATAATGTTGTAGTGCTACTTCACGTCAGAATTAATTGATCAATTAAGAGATAATTAAAATAATACTAACTTTCTTAGTTGGTACTTAGAATATCTTTGTAGTTAGAATTCAGATTAGATTCTGTACCAGAAGCTAAAACTAGTCATTGAGATGTTGACCCACTAATCATGTGCGTTTATTATTATTTAAAAAAAAAAAAAAAAACTGCGGTTCTAAGAATATGGGAACATGGGTTTTGTTCAAAAAAATTATGCACTATTAATTTAATTAGAACTTCAGATTTTTGATTGAGTTGAATTAGCAATATTCTGTCTTGGATTAAGTTGACAAATTTTTATTGATTCCAGCACAAGTTGGGATTTATTCCCGGAAATATTACCAAATTATATGGATCTCTTGTAGGAAAAATTCTAGAATTCAACCGTAGTATTATTTTATCCATGTAATAAATTAATAATATTTTGTCAAGTATGTTAAAATATTTTTTAAAAATTATTAAATAAATAGTAGTTATATATATTTAATACAACTACACATATCATATATTTACTAGTTGATAGTATCATGACACTCATACCTCGACTATATCAAGGAATTACTCATGTTATAGGGTAATTGAGAATAATATTCATTAATTTATTAGCATGAAAAAAATTGAACGTCATTAGAGAAAAATCAGCAACTATTAAATTTGAAGAAGAATTACATATTATTAGAAAAAAAAAAAATATAATGGTTAAATTAAGCATAAATAAATATAACATGAGTTCATTCATGACGATCCAAGATTACAAATATTTAATAACTTTCCTAGAGTTTCTTCCCCAATTTATATAGCTAGAGGTACGTACAGTAATAATTTGAACAAATTGTCTGCTTAATTAAAATTATAAATAAAGTAATAAACATTATCAATCAAATAGAAACTGTGTGTTGGTGGAATTCAGTAAAATTTCTTCATCTGATAAAAATTCAGATGACTCGTTCTTAATTTAATTTGAAGTTCCCTTAAGAGCTCCTCTTGGCTGAAGTCCAAAACCTTTTGCTTCTGATCTCTTCATGATCCTTATCCTCTTGCATGACTCAATAAACATACTGTACAAAACCATAACCACTAATTGTTTATTAATCAAAATTCATGCCCTTATATAAAAGGGAAAAAAAGAAAAAAACAAGTTCATGTCTTAGTATCAATAATATAATGTCATTTTGTGTGCTAAATCACCCTTTTCGAGTTTAAGCGGAGCAGATAAAACCCCCAATAATCCTAGACTTTTACAAAAAAACTCATTATCTTGATTCGAATTTATGATTTGAAAATTAAATCTTAAACCTTACATTACCAAACAACGCCTCATGACAACGGATGATACACCAAAATGACATTAAATTTCAGAGTGCGACTACAACATTCTGAAATATAATTTTACTTTTTAAGTAACCTACAAAACTTTAACTGTTTTGAGAATGAACTACTCTACGTCTTAACCCACTAAACTTTTTTTAATTAACCAGACGACACGAGATTCTAGCACTTTATTCTATTTATTTTTTCAATATTATTTTTTCTATAAAATTTGTAGGGATCAATATAAAGTTAAAGCTAATACAAAGAAGTTTCTAAATGCTTTTTGTAAAATTGGTGTGGCATGTTACAAATTTGATCAAAGTTGAAAATATGTGGGCAAGATTCTTTTATCATCAGTTCACACTAATAATTGCTTTGCTTGACCAGGAAATGGTTTTTGAGGACAATATGGTAATCTAACCGACAATATTATGAGGGAATTTGCTTGTGTCGGCAGCGAGAGCACAGAGGTCCAGCATAAACTCGTGCGAATGAGGTGTCAATGAATAGCGAAAATGACACATTTGCCACTATTTTTTCACATATGAAAACCTAAAAAAAAGAAATATTTTGACAAATTATTTTATAAAATTGAAATTTTGAATTTTACATATTTAATATCTGAGTTCAAATCCGAGATTGCAGTGTAAAAAACAGTTTTATGAAACAATAACTTGAATGCTTATAATTTTTCATTCACTCTTTACCACATATATTTTAATAGAGTATGAAAGTGTTAATTCATACACATTCGTGCAAAAGGTGAATAAAAAGAAATATATATATAATTTTTATAAAGTAAAAGAAAATTTTTACATACTTTTAAATTTGACATTATTTTTAATTTTGTTTAAAATAATCTTTTAATATATAACTCACTTCCCATAATATAGAATGTTCATAAAGCTCTATATCTGATTTTGAATTAATATTATATAAAAAATTCTTAAAACAATAAAAATGAGCTTTTAATTTTTTTTCCCAACTCTCTTTTGGTTTCAAAAAGCAAAATATCATGTACGTAGATTGTAAATTTTATAAGAAATTTAGATCAAATCCTGATACTCTTTTAATAATATTTTGTTAAGAGTACTTTATAATACGCATTTTAAATTAAAAAAACGATTACAGTTTAATAATCTCTATATTCTTATTAAATAATTATTAATCACAACTTGTGAAAAAAATAAGGACAAAAATCATATCAGCACTCATATATCACAACTAAACAAATTAAAAGATCTTTAATTAGTTTAGTTCAAAATCTAATTATGAATTAAACCTAATTAATCAAAGTACTGTAATTCTTATCATCATAATCATAATTTAATTAGCAAGTGGTTGAAGAAACTTACTCCCAAGGAACATCTCCAGCCAACATCCAATCTCCATCTTTGTCTTCATATATGGGAACATATTCAGAGCTTTCTGCATCCTTCAAGGCCTCACCTGCCACCAAATTTCACCAACAATTATTTTCTTTTTTTTTCTTTCTGTCTTTGTTTCCAATTTAATTGCGCACTAATTAGAGTAATGATACACATACATCCACTTTACGCATCTGAAGACACACATATGTCTATTTTTTTAATCTTTTTTTTTTATCCTCAATATTTTAATAAATACCCAATTCACCCCTCCCAAGACATATGGGTGTGTCTTTGAGTGTGTAGAGTGGGTGTATGTTTAATATTTTTCCATTAATTAATCTTATTTATTTATATTTGTCACTAATTAATTATCAATCTTGATCACTAATTCATTGACAAGTAAGAGCATTATCCATATACATACATACATACATACATGTATGTATGTATATATGTTAATTAAAAATCTTAATTAATGCAACCCTAGCTAAAGTCCCCTCATAACTTCATTCAAATGAACCTTATGATGAGGTAACCCCTAATCAAGCTTTTAATTCGAAGGATTATTTCTTCAGCTTTTAAGTAGTAAATATAGTTACTAAAAAAGAGAAATAAAAGGAAATTGAAATGTAATAATTGTTGGGCCTAGTCCGTTAACAATAATCAATCTTAAAAGCATGTTTAATTTCACATGTTGATCTTCATTATTAATATTTTTTCATATCTGAAATAGAGAAATTTGTAATATAATAATCACGTATACTAAATATATTTTTGCATGGCTAATTAGGTTAAACAACTCCCATAATTGAATAAATCTTAGCTTAAGAAATCTATGAAAAAAAAGAAGAGAAATTTTGAAAAAAAAAATGATGATGAATATGATCACTTACTTATTCGAAAAGAACCAAAGAGCTTATCCATGGCCATGGCAAGATCAGGGTAGCCTGTGTAAATAGATAAATCGATTTTACGAAGAAAAGGAGCCCCATCCATGCTTATTTTCACGTAAAGTTTGGCATTAAAACTGTTCTTTCTCCGGTAACAACACACCGGCGGCCACCCCACGACCTGGCTCTTATTATCTGCCACTTTCCGGTCACCATCATCACACATATCAGAGAAACCCCTTTTCTTCTCATTAACTGAACTAACGGTGTCACCTGGGATCCCAAGCCTCAGCTCCGTTATCTCATGTTCCATTGGTACGTAGCTGTTGATCGATCGATGATGAATTAGGGTTAATTGCAAACTTAATTTTTTGTTGATTAAGAAAAAATAGTGAACAAAATGTGTGTGCTTTTTGCAATATATAGAAAGAGAAGGTGCAATTATAAACATAGTGGGAACAAGTGACACGTCAACAAAGGATTAGTGGTCGGGTCACATGAGAGGCAAAAACGTGGGGGGCTTTTTTTTTGCTCCCTCAAAACACCATTAAAGGCCGGCTTTATAAGTTGGGACAGAATCGTAGGGTTGTTGGTTACTTTGTGTTTTGGATGGGATTTGATCCTGGCCGTTTGATTAATTTGGTGATCTTGGGAACAGGCCATGTGATCTGGCTTATTGAAGGGGTCTTACCAATTAATAATTATTATTATATATAATTTGTATGACTAGTAGATATAGTACAAGTAGCACCATTTTATCGGGTGGGCAAGCATGTTTTGTAAACATGCCTTTTAATGTTGGTCATGATCCTTTATATGTCAAAGCGTGAATAATATATATATACTTGCTACTATGCTTCGTATCTAGGATGGTAGAATTTCATAGGTCTAATTCAATACTTAAAAATTGATTCGTGGGTTGAGAGTGGATCAGGTCCAATAAACTTAACCCAAGATTCATTCTCATCAAATGCGAATGAAAATATAATGTATGTCTATTCATGTCAATTAGAATTTAGAAAATAATGATATAAACTTGACTCTTCAATACACAATTTATATAAAAATATGAAAGGTAAATATTCAAATACAATTATTTGGGGATTCTTCCATTTTTTTTTTATTTCATAATAATTGTGATTATTTGTCATTGTTATATGGATAATTTGGTATCACCAATCAGTAAGTATATATATATATATATATATATATATATATATATATAATATATATATATATATATATATTGTTGATGATGTTTTCAGGTCCTATGTCATTTAAGGAGTACGACAAGGGTAAAAAGGGTAATTCCCTTCTCGGTCGAAATCATTAAATGCCGACCCGACCACATGAGTGTTATAAAGCCAACAGGAAGAGACCGAACACTTGATGATAGGTGACCGACCACTTTGGTTTGGATGACCGAGCATTATCAGATCGGTAGCAACATTCTCAGCTTAAAAGACCATCATGAACGACCTCATAAAGACCGAGCATATGGCGAGACGTGCTCCAGAAGATAAGATACCATATTCTTACGGATAAGATGACAAGTTATCCTACTTTCATGAGGTAAACTGATAAGTCAGTGTCCTAGTAGGATAAAGGAAGTGAATGTAGTTTTGACTAGGAATCCTTATGGGAAAAGGAAATTGTTTCAACTAGGAAATTTTTGTAGGAGAATGAATCTAATTTCTACACTATTATAAGTTGAAGGTAACAAGTTGAAAGTTGAGATGAGAATCAATATCAGAATCATTACCATCAGACTTGTAAAAAACACAAAAACAGAGCAGAGAAACATATCTCGGTAATAAAAGTATTACTCGGTTTGTGTCCGTGGACGTAGGTTGGATTTGATCCGCCGAACCACGTTAAATCTCCTTGTTGATTGGTGTATTTATCTGTCTTTTGCTAAGTTTGCTTTTGGTTTCCCCTTAACCGAACAAATTCACTATTGAAGGAGGATTGTCTCGGGAGTAATATTCCCATATTGCCCTGA